>JAVTVY010012518.1:0-54760 GCA_036873755.1 Hanleya hanleyi
CGTTAGAGATAAAACAGAAAAAAATGAAGTTCCGTAGAACGATAAAAACTATAAAACACCAGTGGTCAACTCATACAATAAAAGACATGGATAAAAAGCGTCTGAACTGTTTGAACAGATAGCACAGATTGAAATTGCAAATGGCGGCCAACACCTAAAGTCCCCGGATAATAAAAACATAATCCGCAGCGCCATCTATCTACTGAATATTCAATAGTTAATTCTGGAACGCACTAGTGTATCTTTCAGATTCTCAGAACGACTGAAAGACGTTCGAATCGGTGGAAGTAATCCAACCAATCTGGAGTTCAAAACTTCATGTTTATTCTGAATGAACTGTTTAATGAGACGAACATTAGGGGAGTATTTCATGATAAGTGGGAGAAATTCCAGACGCTGTGGAATTTTTCTTGGCAAAGCCGAGTTTTGGTTGCTTTTGCTCATATCTGCTTTGATTTTTCTCAAGCTACGAGCAGAGTAGCCCCGCTTTAAGAGTGCTTGGATAAGAATGTAACAAGCGTTATTAAAATCACATTCATTGTTACAAATACGGCGGTATCTAATAAACTGAGACTTTACGATGCCTCGGAAAGTATACGGAGGATGGAATGAAGAATGATGTAACAATTGGTGACTGTCCGTTGGCTTGAAGTAAACTTTACTATCAAACCTCCCTGAAGATATAAATCTACTACCTTTATAGATGGTAACATCAAGGAATGGAACAGAATGAAATTGAACATTATATTGCAGACGGATATTGGATTTATGTTCATTCAAGATATGAACAAACTCCCGAAATTCATCAAGTGAACCAGGGAACACTCCGAAAATATCATCCAAGTATCGCTTCCAAAGGAGAGGTTGGATAGGACATTTGGCGAGAGCTTTCTCTTCCCAATCAGCCATAAATATATTGGCATATGACGGGGCAAAACGTTTGCCCATAGCAGTACCTTTTACCTGAAGGAAGTGCTTAGGGCCAAAAGAGAAGTCGTTTTTATTCAAAGAAATAGCCAATAATGTCAAAAGATGTTGATCATTCCTGTTTGGTGACGGGTGACGTGATAAAGCCTCAGCTATGACGCCTAAGCCCTCGTCTGATTCAATATTGGTATAGAGGGACTCAACATCCAAAGTAAAGATGAGTACCTGAGCATCGTAAGAATGTTCTACAAGGCAATTCAGGAAGTCGGTGGTATCACGGACATAACTAGCATGCTTTTGAGAAATAGGGTTCAGCCAATAGTCTATGTATTCTGCTAAACGGGCCATTTCGCTGCCCGAGTCAGACACAATAGGGCGCCCTTTCGGCATACGTGAGTTAGGCCAAGATCTAATAGCTTTATGTATTTTGGGTAATAGATAGAATATCCTATCACGACATTGGCTTACATCTGTTAAATAATCAAATTCCTTTATAGTTATATTTCCTTCACGATAAGTATCAAACAGAATATCTTTAATGAGGCTTTGATTTTCAAGTAGCAATGGATGTTCAATAGGAACATAATATTCAGTATCTTCCAACTGTCTAAGAGCCTCAGCTATATATAAGGATTTGTCCATAACTATTGTAGCTCCTCCTTTGTCTGCTGATTTGATGATAATATCATTACATCTAGAGAGCAATAGCATAGCTTCTCGTTCTCTGGTTGAGCGATTATCACGAGGATTTGTATATGGAAAAATAGAGATGTAATGACAAAGTTGTGATTTGAATCGATGGATATCGGAGCATACCTGGTGCTCTTCTGGTCTCCATTTTGATTTCATCTTGAGACGGCCTTTCACTAATGGGCCAGTGTCTTTCTCAAGAAAATAATACTTAAGTTCCATACGCCGTAAAAAATGATCTATGTCAATAAGATTTTGTGAAGTTTCTTCAAAGCGGGAGAGAATCGGTGTCGGTACAAAAGACAACCCCTTCTCTAAAAGACTAATTTCAGCGTCCGAAAGTGGACGAGAAGAGAGATTATAGACTGTGTTAGACGTTTTAAATAATTGTAAATCGAGATTCCTTTTTAGTTTTCCTGATCATTGGTATAAATAACCCAGGATTTGAAAAGCTTATTAGCTGTCTCTGGTAACCAATGAACACCATCGGCTTGATGCTCGATGTTTATATCAGAGTCAAAATAATGAAAAAAGCTGTCTCCAAAGAACAGTTGATTGAGCTGGTCAATGAGACACAGCTCCTCTGATGATCCCTTCGACAGGGTGATGGGATTGAATATAACTTTGGCATGAGGGAAGCTGCTGCTAATAGCTACTTTTAGTGAGGAGAAAAGAGCCTTGATATTCCTAGATGAATTGCCACGATCGTTTACCCCTATATTCAGTACTAACTGTTTAATATTAGGTAACTCTATTCCCTTGAGTAAGTCAGCCAATTTTTTCATGGTGAAACCAGGTAGTGCAAAAATATGCCAATCTGATTCTGACTCCTGTATTCTCGCAAGATTGGAATCCCCCAGAACCAATTTGGGTGAATTTATGGCCCGAAGTTGACTTCGTAACCTTGCAAAACGAGAAAGGCCGACACCTCTACGTAGCTGTTTTTCAACAGACTTACAAACCTGCTCCGGAGTGTTTGGCGAAGTACGGGCCCCAGATGTGAAGAAATGAGCGGCCTTCGCGCGCTTGTTAGAGTCCAGAGAAATCATCTCTGTCGGTCGGCCTCGTTTTTTGTTTGAGGTTGGGAAAGTGGGAGATGTATGTGATGCTATGGAGATCTCCATCGACTGCTATAGCCAATGGTAGCCCGTCTGCGAATCTATAAGGCTAGCCCACACGGCAACATCTTCTATATCTCACCATGAACGCTACCGAGCCCACGCTGACCGATGTAAACTTTGAACCGCACGATGGGGATATTCTAGCGGAAGCGTTACGTAGAACCCACGTTCAACTCGATGCTATTATCAATACACCTCAAGGTGGTGCCTCTCAGTATCAACGCATGCGTTGTCATCTTATCACGCTCTTAGATGACATCCAATTGTTGACCCGAGTATGTCTTCTACTGCATAAGAAACAGATAGGATCCGAAGACGATACCAACACAACTACCCGTGCCCAGAATCTGCTGACATTGCATGTGGCATTTCAAAGCTTCATAGAGACGCAGCTGGAAACTGGAAATTATCTTCTTCAATCGACTTTGAGTGACAATGAGGGCTCCGAAAACGTCCATTCCCAATAAAGACCCCTGTAATTCCCCGAGAATCGTCCTAGAGACGAAACTTATACCGTTGTATAGACTGTGTGTCCGCCAAACCTCGCCAAACACCTTTTTACGACATTTCAAGTTGTCATACCTATATCATAACTCTATGAGAGACATTTTTGCATTCCTTTAGAAACCTCCCAGTGGAAATATTCGTACATAAACATTGAATGGAAGACTAGATGTCGAAATGATACCCACGACAATGGAGATGTATTTCACATAAGCAGTTTTCTCTCATTATTTGTGCAGTGCTATTAGTTGATGAATAAAGCGATTATTTAGTAGTCTTCGTATTGCTTTGTCTATATTTTATACTAGTCATATAATTCCTCCTCCTCCTCCTCCTCTTCACTCCTCCTCCTCCTCCTCCTCCTCCTCCTTCCTCCTCCTCCTCCTCATTCCTCCTCCTCCTCCTCCTCCTTCTCACATACGCTATGGTAACTTACCAGGTAGCCGTATGGATAAAGGCCCTCACCTCCCCAAACGCTCTTCATTGCACCTCCGAAACGCCCCGTTCTCTACTACTTCTGTGTGATCTATAAATAGAACAAGGGTTTGCACAGAAAAGAAAAACTGGTATGCTAGGGCGTTAGGATAAGGCGTTAAGGTAAGACCTAACAGACCGCTATGTAGGGAGATAACTCTTGTTGGGCCGTACCGTGACCGGAAGTGACCTTTGACACGAATATGACGTCAACTTGACCTACTAACCTAGTTGCAAAGGTCGTCTCGACCTACTTATGACCACGCACAAATTTTACATTCTCCGGGTGCAAGAAAGAGTATACTATGGCTCCAAGTGTGTGAATTTGCTGCCTGTGCTGGAACACTATGGTTGACAAATCGTCTTATTTTCCCATAAAACATACACATTTTTCATTCTCCGGGTGCAAGAAAGAGCATATTATCGCTCCAAGTGTGTGTGTGTGGATCCAGTCCACTACCACCACCACCACCACCACCACCACCACGCATGCGCACCCGAATAGCGGGGAAAGTTACGGCGATACGATAAATCCGTATAGGAGCTTTACGGTAGACCTCGACACGAGGAATACAACGTCGCAAACGGCGTGCGCGTATGTCGCTTATTTCTCGAGAAATGATGGAATCACGTGACACCGATTATCGTCTAATTGCGGCGAAAGTTACCGTCGGGCGATAACATTGTATAGGACCTTTATCGCGCATCTATACGAGAGGAATACGATACCGTAAGCCGCGAGTCTCTATCATTCTTAGTTCCCGAGATATCGCCATGGGTAATTTATGGAAAATTCGACGAAAATCGGCAAAGTCCCAAAAAAAAAACCAAACAAAAAAAAAAAAAAAAAATCGAAAAATTGTTTTGGTCTGAAACGAAATTTCTAGGCTTTAGGCGTATAATTACGGATTCTGTCTATTTGTCGAGTATATCTTATTGAAGTTTACGGGGAAAACAGCTGTCTCAGTGAACCGACCAATCGTGCGTGACGAAGTATATATTAAATTACGCTGCAGTTGCCCTCGGGCTACAACCACTCGTGCGTGACGAAGTGTATCCTTGTAACACTCGCTATACCTTACATACCTTCGTAATTCGCTTGACTGCTTAGGTCGCATTGAGAATGGTGTCATACACGTCCTGATCATGATTAAAGCGTGTTTGGACTTGCATATATATCGTCCGCTTGATAATAATGATAACTCGGTGGGTGGTGATTTTAGGAACCACTCTCTTATGTGGACGCACCATTCCCCTTCGAATGCTGCAGTGCTAATATATATATTATCTTGTAGCTTGAATGGAGTTTCAACCGTCTCTTTAACCTGAATCATTCTATCCACTCTAGGCAGGAATTGTTTGAATGAAAACTACCCATCTCTCGTCAGTCGTATGGCAACACCATAAGGTTTTACAATCTGCCCATTATGTCGTATACGTTGAAATGTTACTCGAGGAGAATTTCCTTCAGCCCTCACTTGAACGTATAGATTACTCATTAGTCGATACATATTGGCTTTTACAGGTGCGACAGTCGTAGAAACAGCGCATGAGAAGCCTTTATATACGCATTGGTCATTTTATCAGTTGACCATGTGACGGTCGACCTAATTTTCGCGTGGACGTATTCCGTGTCCGGTTAAGTAAGTAAACGGAGCGTTTTCCGACGCCGAATAGAGGCGAAACTTACGGGGATACGATAAATTCGTATAGGAGCTTTACGGTAGACCCCTATACGAGGAATACAACGCCGCAAACGGCGTGCGCGTATGTCGCTTATTTCGCGAGAAATCGCCGAATCACGTGACACCGATTATCGTCGAATTGCGGCGAAAGTTACCGTCGGGCGATAAAATTGTATAGGACCTTTATCGCGCATCTATACGAGAGGAATACGACGCCGTAAGCCGCGAGTCTCTATCCGTCTTAGTTTCCGAGATATCGCCATTACGACGTCATCGGCTTCCATGGCTTCCATGGCCCCGAATCGGCCTTTTATATTCTACTTTTAGAGCAGGGGTGATTACTGAGTACACATACCACCATAAGGAGAATGTCCACTCCATGGATACGTAGAAGGTATTTCGTGATTTGCGGCATTCAGTCTGATATTCAAAGACATTTCACGATGGGTTATAACGTGAGTCGAGTACGGGGGTACATACATAGAAATTATGTGGGGATCATATTATGTATTGTTTCACCAGGGAGTCCATCATTACCGAAGAATAAAACTCGCAGACTCAATTATCTTCACCTTGTGAAGATTGAATTTCGCTCGACCTCTTGATCGAAAATCAGATTTATTTACTCACCAGAAGTTCGTGTTCAAATATAATTTTAAAACTTCGAACAAGTTGTGGTTCTTTTTCGCTCAGAATAGCGAGGTTCAGGCGGCCAGAAATTGATGAGGCAACACGTCTGTAAAGCCCTCGGTGACAGAACCGTTCATCATTGTGTCTTCCGCACACAATGAAGTCAACCAATGAGATTAACCCGTCAAACAAAACCGAGAATAAGAGACATGATTTCTTAAGATCCTGATGTTTGTACTGGCCATGTCCTCACCCGATAATGTATCGACCTTCCTCGATCCGCTTTTCTATCTCTTCAAATGATTGCCATTTTTTCTAATTCGCACGTAAATGGTTCACTGAAGCCATACCAAAAGTCAATGATTGTTTTTATTACACACGCTGCTGTTTCTGCAGCAAACTCTAAATCTTCGATATGGGACCAGGCGTCAAAGTATGATTAAACTCATCGGACCTGTCGACGGTGATGAGTGAAACCACTTCTTCTGTATAGCATTTTGACATATATCATCACCAAACCTAGCCCTAATTTGGGTCATGCAGGAGCTACATGATGAAAACTAGGGATCATGATGTTCTTTACACAAAATACTTATTACTGACCAGTATTCTTTAACCAAATGAATGTCCACGAGACTTTCCATATGCGTGATACGATAACTTGTTTCATGGAAGTTTTGGCCACTATTGAAACTGAATTAAGAACCATCATACTTCTTAGATATACCAAGAGGGTATCCAGCAGCTTAACTCTAACAAGTCTGAGGAAGGCCCACTGCCAAACTTTCTGCGCTATCCCCGGAACGACAAAAAACTGAGACCTGATACACCGAGACTTCGTAAATTGTCATACCGTGGTCATTTGTGAGCCTATTTGATGTACCCCCGAGCAGAGGATCATGGGTAAATGCAAGATGGTGGCTACGTGGGGTACCAGAAATGTGATGTTTTCGTTATTTGTCTTCAATATTTCTGGGTTTTTTCGTGAGGAAAAGTGAGCAAAAACTGTTTTATTTCACATCAGATTAATATTTACTAATGTATCATGCAGTTTTTGCGAAGAAATTACATAAATACAAAATTCGCGAATGTCGTCATCGGTCATCTTGATTTTTTTTTTACATTTCCTGGTAGAGCTTGAGCCATGCGTATAGTGTGGAAAGTTTCAGCCCCTAGCTCAAGGGGTAAGAAAAAATAATTAGGGCCAAAAAATCACAGACCAGATAGGGTTAAGGCCACAGGATCTCATGCAGATTCTCCTGAGTTTCAAAACGCTTAGTCATGGGGTCACTATGATACCCAAAGGGGTAAATGGCAGCTAGGTACCGCCGGTGTGTAGATTCGGTACCCTGGTGTCATCTTCATGGGAAGATTCCTCTCTAGACATACGTGTCGTTGCCATGCCTTCTTTCTTCCTGTGTAAGACACGTCATGGGTCCATACTTTGTCTCCTTGATACGTTATTCTCATCCGTAAACGCAAATATTGATACGATAACTGTAATTGGCTTGGCGAAGATATTTCATTTGCAAGAAAACGATCCCACAACCCTTAATTAAAGTCCATCCATGATTCATGGTGTGCCTATCACCACCACACAATCCAAGAGACAATAGTTTAAACCACCCCTATACATGTCAAGTATCAAAAACTAACGATATATTGCATTAAGTGGTGAGCACATACAACTTTACTACACTAATAATTGTTCTTGTTAGACAAACACTGGTTTGGTATTGTTTCCGTACAATAAAAGTTGGAAATTACAAATTAAACAAAAACGTTGTTTTGAATAACAAAAACTCAGCTTTATTCACGGACAACATTCCGCCACTTGACTGTGTATCTAAACCATTAAGTTCGCTATGCTTGTCTGTTTGTTCGTCTGTCTGCGATAAACACGCGATGTAGAGGTACAATATCTACGTCACGTGAGAGGTGTTGCTCTGATGAATGACAAATAAATATTGTTAACTGGATTCCGGGTTGTGGAATTGTCCACGTCCAGATTGTGTTTCCTGGGTTATGAGTATCTATACGACATGCACGATGGACCACATAAAATCTTAACATACCTTGGTGGTGTACATTTATTCACAGGCTGTATGTTGTATGCCAACTTGCGTCAGATCGCACATACAGTAGATCGTCGTCGTCCAAATTATGATTCTCCATTACTCGATGACAGCGTGATGCAGTTACAATGTACACGTCAGTGTAAAGTCTTGCTCCGTAGAGTGGCATATAACTACTTTGGACTGGGCCCTAGTGGTGGTTATAGGTATATAAACGATAGACGATATAGAATTAGTTCAGAATCTGGCGAAAGCACATGTATATATACGTATTATATAATATATAATACAACCATATTCCACATTTAATAGATAGCCGTCGTTCTGCTTCGTTTCCCAATACAAGTTGACCATGAATTACCATACAATACACCTAAATTCTTCTAGTATGTGACTAATGGCTATTTGTTTTGGGGGTTCTCACGCATATAAATTACCGTAAAATATATAATAATATTCATAATCATTAATATGAACGTTCACAAAATTGCCGGGTAAATCTTATATCTACCCTTCTTATATATTTTAGTTGGTCAAGAAGTGAATAATCGTGAACTATTCCTGCATTTTGATGTGACTATATCTGGTCCCTAAATATACAGTATCGTGAAGTGTTTAACTGGAATCGATTTAGCCTGCACATTATTGCCATGTCTATCTACATTTTTCATCGATTTTTTGGGCTAGGGACCATATGAACATATGTAAAGGTCCTCATAGTATCCATATAAACAGTAACAATCAAAACATCGTACTCTGGATAACGACTTTACAACTTACAAAATCAATTGGAATAAGAATTTTGATCAGCGATACGGATTTGATAAATTTGGAACATCATGATGTCTTGCTGGTATCATTGAAAACTGTCGATCAGTTCTAAATTGCAGGAAACCAGTCTAGTTTTATGTATACTATGATTTGTATATACTTAATGATGGACTAGCGCGGGCCTCGGAGACGAAACTTCCACCAGCAGAATCCCGCCATATACAGGTAAAAATTACAACGCATATAAGGAGAGTGGGAATAGTTGCCGACATACTGACAGTGCCACATTACTTCACAGTATAGTCTTCTGGTTAACCTATTTTAAAGCATATACCAAGAATCTAAACGATTCGTGATATGTGTTGTATCTCAGGTACGCTTCTATTGTACCTGTTCATGTGGCAACTTGGATGACATGACCACACGGCCGCTTGCACCGGCATAAGCAATCTCACAAATCTAGAGAGCTATGATGGAAATGCTCTGACAACTCGTATATTGGTAATTGGTGAGCTGTTTCGCTGTGACAACTCGTACATTTAACACAAAATACTAGTCTGTGAGGCCCGATGTCGATCCAGGATCAACTTCCCACAATGCCAGCATATATCAAAGACCAAAAGGTCTGTACAGGGAAGGCATTTCCTCACGTAAAGCCTAAAATCTACTGAAGTTCTATTATTTCATCTCTTTTTCGTTGTATCAGAATTGTAAAATATAGCCACCAAACTGAGAGACATGTGAACGCGTCGCGAAAATACATTAAATGGTGACCTGGATGCCCGCGTAGCGGTGGATTTTATTGCTATTGCTGAACGTTATTATGAGCTGTGGCCTACATTATTTCTAATTAAAATCTGGAAGACTGTAGTGTAAACTTCCTGGAAAATGTATCACTCGTTAAACCCTTAATTATGATAAAAATGTAATATCTCCTAAATGATATCAATATTCCGACGCATATTCTCAGTTTCCTCTGCTTCAGGCCATAATGCAGCTGTCTTGAACATAGCCACTCTTTCTTTGAGGTATCGGTTGTTGGCATGTCACATTCGCTCAGGCAATGAAAATAGGCTTAACATGCTAGCTTGATGATATGAAATGCGAAGAAGTCTAATAGTTCATGTCTGTATGTAACCATTACGAAATATTCATCTGTAACAGTTGTTTAACGTGTAAAGTAATATTGGGGTTATTTTTTCTATCTGAAGTAGTCGCACTCTGAAGTGAGTTTTTTTATGACGGGGCACGAACCGAACAATGTGCCAGGAATACGTTTTCAAGAAACATTGATAGAAATACATGTATTTCATTTCTATTGCCGACTTAGAATTGGATTCAAGAGGTGTCTTGTTCGACTTCCAACGTTATATGAAAGCTGTGCTCTTTCTTTCTAGACCAAGTTTTGCAGTCGAATTGGGGTTTCGTTATCTTTAGTTCACCGGAAGTCACAAACAATGCCGAGATTTATAGACAAATGAGCATTCATACCAAATACGAAAGAAGAATAAACTTCAAAATGTCGACAACAGCTAACATTTCCGCTATCTGACGAAAGAAACTCAAATTTACTCTAGATTCTCAGCCGCCCAACACTTTGGATTCGAGGATTTCTCCGATCTGTTATGCGAAGTTGGAACATTCCTCTACTGCCAGAAATCGGCACAGTGAATTGCCCCAGGATATTTTATCTAGTTTCAATCAATAATAAATGCGGTAAAAATATAGTCAAAGGAATTAAATGTTCACTGTGTATTTTTTTCTAAGATAGCATGTGAAGTGCACATTTTTGACTGAATCCTGAAATCCCATTATATGAAATATCAGATGTTTTACATATGATCTTTTTGCAAGCAATACTTCAACATAAGAAAACTCTTTCCAACACCTCTTTAACGTCTGAAAGGCAGAGAAACCTATTCAATAATCCAAAACGATCATTCAGATTGTAAACACAGGTGCATTTTGACTGATCGGAACAAGAACATGTTATCTGGACTCCTGTGGACGACCAACAGTTCGGCAGAAACATTTCCAGTTCAATTTAAAAACGATCAGATTTCTCAAATCGGCTCTTCGGAATACGATTGTATTTTATAAGATGATTGTATAGTATATTGTATCTGAGGGAATTCTTAATCTTTTTTATTCATCTGATTGAATGAACAGATCTTGCAAATATAAACGAACTCCGATAGAAGACTTTCACAATCAAAATGTCCATGCCATGTTTGTCGTTCCCTGAGGCAGAGTTTTCTCCAGCCACCAGTGATGGACATCGATTGATCTGTCTGTAAAATGGTAATTGAACATAATCGTTAATGGACCAATTTGACGACAGCAAAAGGTTGTGGGGTTCTTTTCAAAATACAACCAATGCGGAACCGCTGATATTGCATCATCAGTTTTATAGCCTAGGAAGTCTAGATTATTGTTACAAGAAATTGCTGTCCATTCGAACACACAGCGATTGATGACAGACATAAATGCCGAACTGTTGGTCACCCATCGTCAACATGAACTGTAACCATAAAATGAACCATATTTCTACGGTATTGCATTGCCATACTTCATACTTCATTTTTTTTGTTTCAAATCAAGTCAAATGTATTCATTATGAAGTCAGTTCATTAAATCAAGGATGGATACTCTTCTCTACATCTGCAGTAAAGATCAAAATATTTGGTTGAATTTATGCAAAATCACACATATGGCAATGTTTTGAATTAAACGCAGCATAATCACGCTGGACAATCAAAATGCCATTCTCGGGAGGTTTCGCTCTAAATTGCGATCTCCGGAGGTAAAACAAGGCATACTTCCGTCCAAATTGTCGGAGTATGGCAGTTTCTTGGCATTCAGCAAAATTTAACGCACAGATGCAGCAAAGATGTAAAGGTAAGCGAAACTTTACATAGCTCACCGAGTAACGACGTTATTTATCTGTCATTTAACCTATACAGCAGTCGCAACAAAGCTGTCAAAGTCCGTACCGAAGCAAAACAAACTGGTGAGCCGGGCTGTAATTTCTCACTTCGATCGGTTTGGTGTGCATTTTGCACTCGATTTTCAAGGCTCACGGTACACACGAATATCCTATCACTCCAAATCATATATCAAATGAAAGCTTATGTCATCGAGAATGTAGTTCAGCGTTATACTTTGGCTGAAAATACGTATTTTGTCCATAGACACTAAAAATACGTTGATTAGACATTCTCGGAAGTTAGATAAGCCATGCTTCGGAGGGTTATATACAATAACAGAAATATTTTCATGGGCTGTGTTTTCATTGTGAGAATTGTATTTAATACGAATAAAAACTAATGCTCTCTATGGTCTTATCTCTGTTGTATTATTTCATGTAGATCGACATCACGGTCTCTTTGTTGTGTAAAGGACCTGTGATGAGTAAGCTTTAAACAAACCTACCTGCATGTTAGGTTGAAAACGGAATTTTGATTTTCGCAGAACATTGTCCGTGGGTTCTGAGCCAACAATTGAACAGTAGTCTTTTCTGTACACATACTGGGACACTTCAAACCAGAAAACATTTTATAGTACATAAAGAACAAACATTTGGTCATCTTAAACGTTTGAGGTGTCGCCTTTTCTACACGGATAAAAATTCTTCATGAAAATGCCTCCTTTGGTGGTTCAGTTTTGCCATTCAGCGGAAAATCGAAATGCAACTTTTGAAACGGTACAGGTATAGCTAGCCTGCCTATAGGCTTCGTCGTCAAAATTTGTTAGAATATCAGAAGCCTGCGCTTGAAATATGAAAAAAAAACATAGCGAAAATATATAGGCACAAGGACATCTGCATTTTCCTCTCGGAGTGAAGATCTGACTTAATTATTCTCAGATTACCTTTCACATTAAAACATTTTCTGCATTCATTTTGGGACTAATTATTTCGAGGTTAAGTTCTCACACATCACCGTTTTATCTATTTTACAACAACATCGACAGTTTTACTAACTCAGGTAAACAGACATCTTCTGAATGTGCTCGATTTTACCTATTTTACAACAACAGCGACAGTATATAAGGTAAACATACATTTTCTGAATGTGCTCGATTTTTGCTAACATTTACTGGGATATGCTGGTATAACTGGGATATGCTGGTATAACGTACAACTATAACTACGTGTTACATCCCTGGTACGGTTTTAATCAAAACCTTCGTCAAAATCTGGAAATAATTAAAAACTTGAATATTGTGTATTTTTGACGAAAAAATAATTTTGTATGTGGATGTTTCTAGATAATATATGTCCAGTAGTTGCCCAATAAGTCGCCTTGGAATTTTATGTCGTGTAAAAGTTATCACACAAAATCGAAATTCCGCCGAACTCGAGGTTTTTTAGAATTAACGAGATTTTGTAAATTTTATTATTTAAATTAACTGGCGAATCTGTCCATATTATGTTTCAACTGATGGTCTAGATAACTGGAATATTAAATTCGGGAAAGTGTCAACATCTGACGATTTACTGTTTCTTGGAGAAAAAAACATATTTCATGAAACTGTTGAATGAAAAAATTAGATTAAATAGCCGCAGGGTTGAAGTCATGCCTATAGTGACCTGTCTGAATACACCTGTGTACTATGAACTATAATTCTGCGAATATATTATAGTTTGTTTATTTTATACCGAACTGTTGGCTTTTGCCTCTACCTGTCTAGGTGAGAGTTACAGTTCTGCATCAAGCGTTGCTCATGTTTAATAGACGAAATGTCTGAAATAAGTTTATTCACAGTCAATGCTAGTTTAATTAATGATTGGTTCCTACATAATTGCTAATACCGGTGATTTTCTTTTTTGTGAACCAACCTACCAAGAATAATCTTAGCATTTCTGGAAATGTAATATAGCCTGTTAAAATATAAACCACAGAATCGGACTTGAAAAACGCAATCTAACGATAGTTTCAGTTCGCTGTTGCCATGGAACGGCAATTTTTACAGGCCTTCCAGCGACAGAATCAAATGGCACCGGGATACGTTCCCGAGAGGGAGGCTTTGTAGCAACTACTAATGACACAATTGTGTCGTTGTCAGGTCGCCAGCTAATGTCGTAATCGCGTCATTAGCAGGCGACTCATGCAGAGTCGACCAAAAAGGACGCAATTAGGACATTTATGTCATTAGTAGTTGCTATTGCAAGTATATCAAAGATTTACTCATACATCATGTGTGATATATTTGTTTGCCTCAAATAATTACTGATTCCCAGTTATGAAAATAAGCGGAAACATGCTCGTTACCACTTTTTTAGTGACAGAGTCTCCTACTATTGTCACAATGCAGTTGTGACATTTGCTGGCGACTACTGCCAATGACAAAATTGTCGTAATTCTCTGCATGCATTCAATCGCTATTGCCGCAATTGCGACATTAGCTGGCGAAACTGCATGTAGAGTGGACTACTGATGACGCAATTACGATATTTATGTAATTAGTTGCTACTGCAAGTATATCAAAGATTTAGTCATACATCTTGTGCGATATATGTTTGTCTCAAATAATTACTGATTCACAGTTGTGAAAATAAACGGAAACATGCTCGTTACCACTTTTTTTAGTGTCGCCTGCAGTTGTGATATTTGCTGGGAAAATGACAACTGCTGATGACACAATTGTCGTAAATGCGACAATTGTGTCATTAGTAATTAAAAACACTACGTAAAAGACTACTACCAACAAACTAAGTACCGGTATATTTATGCACCATCCTCCGAGGTATGGCTTATTTAACTCCCGAGAATGTCTACTCAACATATTTCAGTGCGTATGGACAAAATACGTATTTTCAGGTAACGTAAAACGCTGAAGTATATTCTCGATGGCGTGAGCTTTCATTTGATATATGAATTGGAGTAATAGGATCTTCGTGTGCACCGTTGAAAAGTGAGAAATTACAGCCCAGCTCACCAGTTTGTGGGGACTGCTGTATAGGTTAAATGACAGATAAATAACGTGGTTACTCGTAAAAGTAAAAGTTTGCTTACCTTTACCTATTGGCTGCATCTGTGCGTTAAAGTTTGTTGAATGCCAAACAAACTGCCATACTCCGACAATTTGAACGAAAGTATGCCTAGTTTACCTCCGGAGTTCGCAATTCAGAGCGAAACCTCCCGAGAATGGCATTTTGATTGTCCAGCGTGATAACAAAGGTGACAGTAAAAGATGCCTGCATACTGACAAGGTGTCATATGACCCCAAAGGAAAATGCACTGCATATTTCTAGAAACAAAACAAGAACCAAAACTGATCCCTCTGATGATTTATATCCCACGGTTCTATTGTAGTTGTTCATGTGGACAACTTGAATGTTCAAAGAGTGTTTTGAATATCGAAGATGGTCCAGAGGGGAGATCTTAATACAATAATTTCCTTATTGCTGTCAACAAATAACCAAACCGGACATTTATTTTTTAATAGATTTTCTTCAAATGAGTCTGATTGCGATGAAATGGGCCGTTTATATTTCATACCAGGGTGCAGAGAGTGCAACACATGACTGTCAAGGGAAATTATCAGTGTCCTCAACATTTTTTTGACAAAACAATTTTCTCAACGATTGCATGTACAAAAAATCCAAGATGGCCGCTTTGATGACGTTACAGTGACGTCATTTTCAAAAAAGCATTTTTAGTCGTTTTTCGGTCAGATTTTTCGATTTTTTTCTTTATGTAATTTCTCCGAAAACAAAATCGTTAATAAGGACTGGAATAATTTGAAGGGGGGCCCGTGAAACGGAGCATCGAATCAGTTGGATAGGTGATTATTCCTACCAAGTAGGCTCTCATTTGCAAATTGTCCGGTAATGAGTGAGTCAGTCCATCCGAATCCTTTCGTCGGCAAAATAAGGAGAACCGTTGGCATTAGAACCTTGATTTTTGGCATGAAGGTGCATTAGGGGCCTGCTACCAGCAAGTTCTGAGCTGACCTACTTTTGATGAAAATTTCTGGTGATTTTTGATAAAAATCACTGGTGATTCTGATATTGGCAGTGCCCATCTTAATATAGGCAGGATTTCAACTGCGGGGGATTTCCAAGAGTTCAGTTCGCGTCGGAGTCCTAATGCCTACCCTACTTCGTTGGTCCTGTGACGTTAGTCACACTGCCATGTAGTGATTTGCACGTGCAATTTCGTCTGTGTTATTTTGAGTATTTCTGAGGGTTTAAGCTGGTATTATTCCAGATTTTTGTGTAGTATTTTTCGTGAACGTTTTTGGCATCTGTGCATGGTGAAATCTTGAGTTGATTCGTCAGATTTTCGCTGTTCGCGTCGGTTTTTTTTTGTCTTGGTCAGTCCATTTGGGTTGACCTAGATCACCATTTTCCTTGTGTAATGTAGGTAGATGGCCCTCTATTGAACGTAACACGGTCATACGGGACTTTTTGGATCTTTGAAGGCGCTGCTGATATATAGCGCGGGCTATTTGTAAACTGTTGACAACTGTTATTATTTTCTTGTTTGTTCGAATTAATATTTTCTGGAGCTTCCTGGGTGGGAGTCTATTAATTAATAATTATATTTTTAGTGCTATGCCTATGACAATCAAAATGTGAGAGTTCACCATTTTCCTTTATTGAATTGAACACTGTTATACGGGGCTTTTGGGTGGTAGAAAAAGATGGCAGCGTATACTGGCTCATATTCATCTATACTGTGAGAAGTATCTAATTAAAGAACAATGGGAGTGAGCATTTGGAATGATCTGGTCGACACTTGAGTGATGGATTGGTAAATAACTTCTAACCTAACGTCTATTTGAGAGGACTGAGCTTGTCTACGCGATCTATGATTGGCAAACGATCAAAATCTGGTATATTGAACTTGTTTGATAAGAGGAATAGCACGTGCGATCGGGTATAGACGAGTACAAACTGTACAAACGTGACAGTCTGAGACTTTGGATAATTAAAGCAATATCCGTTGAAATGTCTGCAGATTTGTCGATTTCTGAATACGACCTCACGTGGAAGAATACTGACTAGCGATAGGCTGTTTGGATGAAGAACATATTTAATTTGGTGAGTTCCGATTTCAACCTAGTAGCATTTGCTTTTTGCCAACAACATTGCCACGTATTAAACCTGGTAATTATTTCTTTATATAATTGACCCAAGGACGATTGCTACATACCTTTTAGGAAGTTGGTTAATCAGCTGAAATTTATAGCTGATAAATAAAGTCGGAACTTCTCCGGATATCCCTAAAGACCTGACGCGTTGCACTTATGTCCCGGTTGTGATGTGCTATTATTCGGTTCCAAAAGGGAATTAATATTTAAGTTAATGTTAACTGAGATAAAAATTAAAGTTACATCGTAATCTGGCATACTACGTCCGACCAAATCAAGCCACCGTTATCAGTAGAAAGTACTGACACGCTCTGGACCTTAGTTCATGAAGAGAACAGTGTTATCAATTCGATGATAATATGATTCACATGCAGTTCTCTTACGGTCTATGACATGGATGAATAAAGTTATCGTTATCGATAGTCGTCAAACACAGTCCATCTCATTTGAAATGGTTCATAACAGATAGTTCATCTCCGATATTTATAACATATTGATTCAGCTCATCAAACTTCGAAAGAAACTATTCACCCGAACGGCGATGTAAGCCTTTCAGCCTATCCAAGTTTTCAAAACTAATGCCACAGTTATTTACTGATCGTTTGGGGAAATTGTGCTCACTCGCTAGAAATATGTCTCTCATATTTGTTTTAAAGCTGATATATTCAGGATTACAAGCAAACTGTAAATGTGATACTGTAGATCTGGTACTGTGGATTGGATACTGTAAGTGTGCGTGGTGATGTAGTAGATGTGATAGTATAGATGCTATACTGTAGATTTTTGCCCTTCTTTTATAGGTTCTACAGCATACGGACAGGGCACTTTGTTGAGCGAGACCATTGGATGGTACAGGAAACGACTTGTATAAAATGAATGACAATTTCTAGACAAATTTCTAACATTTAATACAATTTTCTCACACTGACGCTACACATACAACAGAATACTACTACTAGAATGTACATTCGTATTTTATTTCAGCAATCACTAACTTCTGTATGGTCAAGATACAATGTCACTCTTAAAAGGCAAATGTTATATTTAACATCTAGAGGGTTGGAGGAGGGAGAACATTTAGAAAGTGTTATATTCACCACTTTTAAGTGTTAAATGCAACATTTTAAGCTGTTGCATCCGACACTTAAAAGTGGTGAAACAACTCTTTCTAAATGTTTTCCCTCCTCCAACCCTCTAGATGTTAAATATAACATTTGCGGTTTAAGAGTGACATTGTATCTTGACCATACAGAAGTTAGTGATTGCTGAAATAAAATACGAATATACATTCTAGTAGTAGTATTCTGTTGTATGTGTAGCGTCAGTGTGAGAAAATTGTATTAAATGACCATCAAAGGACCTTCAGAGTTGATGATTGGAAGCCCCGCTGTATATGCGCATGGTTCGAGATTACTCACTGAGAACTGGCTATCAAAGCAGATTTCTGATTCTCGACAGGAATGGATTGAAAGTTTTCAAGAAACATAATATTTTCGTGATATTGGATTGGTGCGCACAAGGAGTCTCCCACAACCTGAAGCTGGAGGTTCCCCTTCTGAGATTTTTCTGCGTAGCCTGCAGAACATCTTTCCATAAAATAGGCGTGTGATACTGTATTCCAATCGGTCACACGTGGTGGCCTAAAACACCTGACTACACGAAAGTATATAATTACCCAAACTCTGATTATGCATTGATTAACGCAATTACCTTTATCATTGACCGACAAAAAAGGAAGCAATTCGCTATTCAAGAATGACCCAAGTACCACTTCGGCTGTTACTTGTAATACAGTTCACACAAGCCGGTGAAACAGTAGATTTATTCCTACCGGAATGTAAGTCCTATTACTGTTTTAACTTAGCCGTGATTTAGATTATCATCTTGCGCGGATTTAAAATGATCGTCTTAGAATAGAAACACATTGGTTGGAGAACTAAATTCCTAGGACTTCGTTTCCTTCCAAATTGGTATAACTTCTCCGGTGTAATAATAACAAAACTAAACCCTGGTGATATTTAGACGCACAGTTTGTTGTCAAAACAAGGTGTAAAACAGGAAATTATCTGCACTCGTGCATTGCTAAAGGTTTGGTAAGCTCAAATTACACATTTATGCTATCCCTGAGGGATTCTTACCTGATCAGGTACGTGCTTGTGAACCAACAACTCATAACAAACGCTATGTGTGGCAAGCATACCTCAACAGCATGACGAAATCATCATTGGCATATGATTAACCATGCATCAAGCACGTTTAGGATTTAGGGGATCGAATCGGCTTCCTCTCCCGACTAAGTGCACCCGAACCCACCCTGGACATATAATGTATTCCATTATTGCAATTTAGCGTGCATTCTTGCCTTTAAGTTTTCAAATAACTTCACCCCAAATACGCGCAAATAGGATGTCTTACGGTATTGGATAACATGACATATCTCCTAGTCAAATGGTCGAATAAAATGATAGCAACCCTCAGTGCAACCGAGATGGAACAACTCTAGCAGAAGGATTTATCCATCGTGCTAGATGTATCGAGGCGTGCCAGTTGCGATGATTGGCGCCTCTTAGGTTGAGTGGGAAATAACCAGTGGAAGTGTATGAGCGATTTAAGAATACGTTGTTCGTACACAGCAAATCGACGGTGTTGCAAGATTCATCTTGTGTTGTGATAGCTCGTGGCATTGTTACAGGTAACTCGTCCGATTTTAGTGGTAACGAGAACCGTGCATTATTTTGTTCTGCATTAGAGATAGAATAGCTATGTCTCGACTGAATAGAGAACAGAGGAATGGAGAAGATGATATTATACGTCACAAAAATTCAGGAGAGGAGCATCTTCGCACGGAAAATGCAGAAACACGTAAACAAACGCTGTGAGAAAAGAGCACTTGTGTAGCGAAAGTTAGTTGAGTAAGATTTAGAAAGGGAACGTATGGCACATAAACGTGCAATGAAGAAACTTGCGTTAGAAATCACTGATGAAATACAAAGTGTTAAGAGGGCACGATCGATCAGAGTAACCGACGTAGTCGAAAGTTGCTTGTAGGGGCCTAGAAAAGCCAAAAGACGGTATTGATTTGTACACTGAGTTGTACGCCTTATCCAAAAAATGGTCGGATAGCGATAAAACAGCCTACTTGACTGGGTAAATGCGAGGCAAGGCTCTTGATGTTTACACCAGATTGTCTTTTGATGATGTAGAAAGTGACGATCGGCTGAAAGAAGTCTTGATTCGCGTCCCATCAGACACTGTGTGATCTACTTAGCTTAATATATTTGCGGTTTTTCGCTGACATACATTGCAAGCGATTATGGTGATTATATGTACGATCAACTCATGCATAGCTTTTTGTTGTCTGCATACAATTTGAGCCAGTTCTGCTACATTAGAAATTGAGGACCTGATATTCAAAGCGGTCCAGATGGATGTAAAGTGCTAACGTTCGTGTTAACACTATGTTACTTTCCGTGAGTACATGTCATGTTAACCCCTCGTATCACAACTGAACACACAATTTATAGACAAAACCACCAATGGATTTGGCGAGCTTAACCAGTTAAACAGTAGGAAGAATTAGATACAAGTAATCTGATCAAAATACATAATAAATGCATCCGAGCCATCAGAGACACTGGTCATCGTAAACGTTCACTCCAACGTTTAAACAATAGCATCCACGTAGTGCGTGTTAGTGAGATTTCGATTGCCATACAATCGTACTGTGTACCGTCAATATAAATCAAGCAAAATTTCCTCGGTCAATAAAGATAATTATCAGCTATAACTGATCCCAGTCACGAACGTCCTACGACTTGTTCATCAATAATTTCATACCAGTAGGGAAATATAATGAAAGCGTTCCGTGTGACACATCCCGTCGCTTGTTAACTTTGAATCTCGGCACATAGCTGTTTTGAACTGGAATTCAGAACGCCTCTCTCATGAAGACGCTTTATGCAATATTTATCATATCAACGTGAAGATTTCATGGCGAAATGAGGAGGAGGTTTCAATATAACGACTATATCTGGGCAATGTATTAATAAGCAATATGTATGGGGCAGAGTTAATTAACAATACCGACAACAAGGTAGACGTATTGGACGTGAACAACTCTGAAGCAGCGAAGTTACAGGCGCCGAGTCCATCATCCAAAGACCTTCTCCATATTCCATATAACAGCATTAGCACCACACGCAAAAAGATAATCATAGTGTATATATAAACGCAGATTAGTTTCCTGCAAGAGAGAAGCGGTCAACAGTTTTTAATGATGCCGGCAAGACATCATGATGTTGCAAAAATATCAAATCCGTATCGCTGATCAGTATTCTTAAGCCATATGATATTCTTTGTAAAGTCGACATCTAGAGAAGGATGTATCTCAGTCACGCTTTGATTGTGTCTGTTCATATGAGCACCATGAGCATCTTGAAGTACATGGGTTCATACCGCCCGTAGCCCCGGGTTGAGCGGAATTAGACACAAGTTACGATACGGAACGCCATAGATCTTGCACGCTACGCTCGTATTTTACTATCAGCATGCGATATGTATGGCCAAATTTGAGAAACTTTGAATGCAGGCGCTTGGTAGTATAGCCCTGTTTCTGCAGTAATGTTTTGTGACGTTGATTAAAATCGTCACAAACTCACTAGCTCCCCAAATTTACCCATGTGTGGCTAAACAGATGGCCATCGAGTTTGCCCCCCAACGATGAATAGTTATAATTTATCTTCTTATAATTCTTTCGGCACACCATTCAGATAACTCCGTCGATTTCGTTTTCTTTATTACAACCTCCCGTGTTCGCCGTCTGGCTGCCAGTTGAAACTGCGAAAACACTGGGTTTAGGGATGCTAATTTTTCTTAACATGCACGCAGTGTGATGGTACCATGTCTTTCACCGCAAAAGAGAACGCGAAACTATTAAACTGGTAAATTCTCGTATCATATACCAGATAGGCCATCACAAAGAGCGATTAGCATAAGTAACGGATATGCCGAACAATTGTGTACTTTAACCGTCTCTCCAGTGAACTTCTCTCTGGTGCTCTGGAACTGAAAAACCTTACGAGCTGAAACGTTTCGTATTGGGGTTATTGGAAGCCGAGTCGAGAATCACAGCTTAATTGCATCCACGAGTGTTTTATTAGTTGACTTCCTCAGAATGACCATGGTGGAAATTTTCATATTTTTCTTCACCCATAATGTAGTTTTCGCAAGTTTTAGCGCGCTAGTCTTAGTAACGAAAATATTAAAGACTGTGGTTGACCTCAAGTCAAATAAGTATAGGTTCACCTAGAGATGTAATACAAGCTACAATGCAACACAGGGCATCGAGCTGGACATCAGAGATTGAAAGGAAATTACGCTATGTAGTACTACCTCTCCAAATAACGTCGGCTATATCGTTTAAACATTTATAAGGCATGTACACCAATGGCTGTCTGAGTGGGAGTTATTGATGAAGCAGAACGTCTGGTACTCCATATTGAAATGCCACTGACCTACTACTGAAGTAGTAACAGTCCAGAACTGGGACAAAACATAACGCCAAATAAGAGCAACCAGTTGTATTTGTTTGTGTATTCCCACAGGTCAGACTGGAAACAGAACATTTGGATTTATTTTTAATAAAACAAGTTCGCGTTCCTGCCATTGAGGTATTCTAGACCATTGATTCGTATCAATGCATCACTGTTGACGGAAAAAATCTACAGGGTCAAATATGTTTGATGTCCGTTTTTAAGCTCATCGTTCCGTTTAACCGCGTTTCGTTAACATAAAATTATTATGTATCGTATCGTTACGGCTAAATGATCGTTTCTTTTGAGAGATCGTTTCGCTTGTAAAGGCGTTTACTCTTTCGAATTTTCGTTTCGTTGCTAAATTATCGTCTCATTTGAGAGATCGTTCCGCTTGTTACTTGTAATACAGTTCACACATGCCGTTGTGACAGTAGATTAGTTCCTACCGGAATGCTAATCATATTCCTGTTTTAACTTAGTCGTGATTTAGATTATCAGCTTGCGCTGATTTAAAATGATCGTCTTAGAATAGAAACGCATTGGTTGGAGAACTAAATTCCTAGGACTTCGGTTCCTTCCAAATTGGTATAACTTCTCCAGTGTAATCTCCACTGGCGATATTTAGACGCACAGTTTGTTGTCAAAACAAGGTGTAAAATAGAAAATTATTGCACTCGTGCATTGCTGAAGGTTTGGTAAGCTCAAATTACACATTTATGCTATCCCTGAGGGATTCTTGCCTCATCAGGTATATTGCTTGTGAAACAACAAGTCATAACAAACGCTGTGTGTGGCAATCATACCTCAATAGCATAACGAAATCATCACTGGCATATGACTAACCATGCGACAAGCACGTTTAGCACGCTTCCTCTCCTCGACTTAGTAAACCCAGAATCACCCAGTATTGCAACCGAGATAAAACAACCCCAGCACGAGGATTTTCCCATCGTGCTCGGTGTATCGAGGCGTACCAGTTGCAGTGATTGTCGCCTCTGCCATTGTGTAAGAAATAAACAGTGGAAGTGCATGGGCGATTGAAGCATACGCTGTTCGTACAGAGCAAATCGGCGGTGTTGTATGATTCATCCTTTGTTGTGATAGCATTGTTAGTTAACTCACCCGATTTAATTTACCGGTAACGAGAACCGTGCATTTTGTTTCGCATTACGGTGGACTTCCGAGCGTTATTGCAGAGATACATTAGTCTACACTCTATTGAAATGCTACTGACCTAGAGTCAATGGAATAGTCAGGAACAGAAAATCGTTTCGTTTCGTTTCGCTTCGTTTCGGTCGCGCTGGAATACGATAAACTAAGCGAAAATACACCGGAATTCATATGTATCTACTCATGTAAGCCTATCGACTCGGACAAAGCTGCGGCATGAAATTGGATGTCTGAATAAATACGGAAAATATATAAAACTGTTCAGATATCTTCTTGCAGTGATTTACCCTCACCGATATTCGCACCTTTGAGGATTTCCGGATAAATTCACAGTGAGAAATTTGGTTTTAAATCTCCTGAGAATTTTATTGGTGGTTTTCTTTTATTTGTGGTGTTGGTGAGCCGTACGACGTCGGGCATTGCAGGTTAGTTTTTTCTGGGTATTCCTGTAATTATCAGGTTCACCCCATGTTGGGGCGTTTACTCCATCAAACGTCTTTCATGCTCATCCATTAACATCAGATGAGTTATTATTTGTAGTTATTAGTTATTTACATCACAGCTTCCGAGCTAGCGTATCTAATTCCGCTGAAACCGGTGCTAGGGGCCGTGTGGATACTTCATATCCTCCACATGAACATCTGCAATAATACTAAGGCTACGTCCGTGAATCCATCGTATTCTTGAGTCTGAATTTGAGGTGCCGAGGGAAACTGTCCAGACGTCGTCACTTTATGTTATTATAGTATAGGTGCATGTCGCAATTATGATTGAAATCGGTTGTTCCTAATAGCGGAGGATTAAACAGTGTTATCAACTCTTTTAATACAATTCAGAAAAGTTATCTCGTACTACAATCGGCACTATTCAACCATAGTTAATTTCGAAGAATTCATTGTTTAATGTAGATTAATAGTGCCAGGCCTGTGATTTCTGGTGTGTACCACGTCCTGTGGGGGAGAGAAAGAGAGACAGAGTTGCTACTTCAAACGTTAGTGGCAGAAACTGTATATATTATATGGTTGGATCAGGTGATACCAGTCACCTCATTGATGTCATATTCTAAAGAGACATTTCTGATCAATTTGTTAAGTCAAATTTTCCGCATTTTTAATTCAGTCAATTGTTTTGAAAAGTGAATTAGGAAATAATTACCAGGGGTGAAATAATATTGTTTTGTGCTCTTCGAATGCAGAAAAGGGTACAATTAAAAAATTACAGAAACGTAACTTAAGTCACACTCATGGTCGTCGTTTTAACATTTCCCGTGAACCCGGCTCGCCGGGTTATGCAAATAGGATTTCGTTCGGCAGATAGTGCAGAGAGTTTGGTGGGGGGGGGGGGGGGGGCTGACTGGTAGGGCTAAGCTCTGGAAGGACTCCACTCCCACAGCAGACGACTGTTGCCATTATTCGTCGCAGTAGCATCTGTAGTAAATGGAAACGCATAGTATTTCGGTTCAATATTTGATTTATTGCAGCCAGTGCCTCCTAAAAATTGCTTGGACAACTGGTGGACAATTTTAATTATACTGAATTCAACATCACTACACTTGGTCTTGTGTTTCAACTGTTGTTATATGTGGGTAGGCATCAATAGGTAATATGTCTATTCATCTCTGTCTTGTCAAAACTGGCACCAGCCAGCCGTGTTATCCTCAACTGAGAGTCAACTGCATAATTAATAAGTTCTTGAACAGGACTGGACCGGACCGTTTGTTTAACCCTGCCAGGCCTAGGGGGGAGGGGGAGCATTATGGTCCCCTTACCAAACTTTCGTCCCTATCTCCGGAACGACTAAAAATCAAAGCTGACCCTCCGTGACTTTTTATTTTATCATGGTGGGGTCATTTTGAGTCTATTTGCATAACCCCGAGTAGAGGATCATTGGTAAATTCAAGATGGAGGCCATGTGGGATACCAGAAAGGTTATGTTTTCGTCATTTTTCTTCAAAATTAATGTTTTCTTCGAGGAAAATTGAGTAAAATCTATTTTTTTCACATCAGACTATTATTTACTAATTTGTCGTGTAGTTCTTGCCGGCATCATTGAAAACTGTTGACCGCTTCTCTCTTGCAGGAAACAAGCCTATGTTTATGTATACTACGATTGTCTTTTTGAATTTGGTGCTAATACTGTTATATGGAATATGTCTTTGGATTATGGATGCGGATATTCTCTAATGGACGACGGCTGAATTATGAATGACGGACTAGACGCTTGTAATTGCAAAGAAAACAAATATAAAACCGAAAAATCGACCCGTTTTGAAGATGATTTTGGATATTTTTACATTTTCTGGTAGAGCTTGATCCAAGGGTATAGTGTGGTAAGTTTCAGTTTTCGAGCTCAGGGGATAAGAAAAATATCCCCCCACACCCATGGCCTGGACAGGTCCCAAAAGCCCAGGTCAGATAGGGATAACAATACCGTAGCATGCACTACGTGTCGCATACAACGAACCATATTTTGACTTAGCTATACTCACTTGTATGTTCGGCACACGACTACCAGTACCGGTTGCATGTATAGTAGGAGAAAGTCAATGTTCAGTCTTAACAACATTCAATTTTCCAGACTGTGTTTCAATATAACTCTTATATCTTATTGAATTCATGAATATATAACAATATCTACATGACGTATGACAAAGCTGGTTTAACTCTGTCGCATATATCATAGTATGGAGAGAAGATGGGATATTGGGGTCCTATTTTCCCTCTAATGTACGGTGTAATTGATAAACAAATTCGTTGAGAATTTTTTGAGCATCCAGCCTACAGTTGTTAGTTAATAGAAGGCTCATTGTGGTTTCTCGGTCTAAATTTACCTCGTTTAGCTGGTAAAACTTATCTATCCTTATCGTAAAATCATCGCATGTGCGAACAATAATTATGGGACAGCGGACTTTCCAGCGGACACCAGGGTGATCGATGACAAAATAAGCCTCATTGTCTGTTTGTTAGGCTCGATCTTCGCTATTTGTAATTGGGAAATAACCACTATCTCCATGATCTCAAAGCTCATTCACGGTGTGAGTGAGTCAACGACTTCGAGTGGGCCGTGACACTGAAGACACTTTATTACGTCCTGACACAGCTATGATAATGTAAGTGTAGTGATCAGTCGGTAATTTCTGTTAGTCTGGGAGCCAAGGTCAGATGTTGTCCCGGAAATTCCACCGGTAAAATGATTTTCTCAACCTGATCACTGAACTGATTCACAGGCGCAAGCTGGCGTATTCTGTCCCAGCAAACAGTCTCTTTACTCGAGATGACGTCATGTGTCTGTAACACTTCAGAATCTGCACAGCTTTGATACAAAATGTTTTTCATACCAGAACATCCACTTCAAACAAGGATTACAATGATAGCTGTCCGCGCGCTAGCATCCGCGATAAAGAGTAGAAGTATGTTTTTGCAATTTTGAAACATTATAAGAAAATACTTCTAAACACTGTAACTTCCAAATCAGAAAGACAACTTGAATGTTTCCCGAGAATGCATTCTATTTTCCAGGAAGACAGCGTATGTGCACTGGCGGCCGAATGTGTCTAAATTCTATAATATATGACTGTGGTTTTAATGGTATAAATTCTCCTTCCAGACAAAGCGCTATATGCTTAGTTTAACAGGCACATCTCTCTTCTGACTAGGATTTTATGCAAAGAAGATCATCATCTTTTGTTGACATCACTGAGAACTGTTGAACGCTTCACTCGTCTGGGAAACAAACCTGTGTATTTATTACTTTTATCTCATATACATTTAGAATTTGTTGAACCTAATGAATCGACTTTTTCGACACAATGTCTGATCTTGTTAAACTGTTTTCTGCATAGTTGTATGCGCATAGCATCACGGTGACAATTCATATGGCTAATGTGTGGAGTCAAAAGTCGCGAGTTGATGTGTTGCAGATAATAGAGCCGAGAATCGTAAACAGGACATTTCGGTTCGCGTCAATAAACTAATGATTTCATGTGGGCGGTCACGGCTCTGACAATCTAGGAGGGTATGATATATCTATCTTCAATTCGATTTGAGTCAATTCTAAGGGCGGCATACTCATGGTTATCTAACTTCTCTGATGCCTTAATCAACTGATCATCTGAGTCGTTCTCCATACTGATATACGCAGCGGTGTGTCCCTCACCACAATGAGAACCGTAACCGCATTAGTGATTTGGAAAGGAGAAAAAAAGTAACTATATTTTCATGTGCATTTTTTTTTATTCTCCACATATCGGAAGACAGATGTTCAGAATACTACTATAAATTCTTTTGATATTATGAGCTCATAAATAATTTACACAATATTGGTGGTTATATGGTGTGATTAATAATATAGGGAAAGAATTCTTGCATGGACGCCATTCAAAAAAAGCGTGTAGGTTTTCTGCTCAAATATTTTTCGACAAAGGGTATGCACGCATACATATCACCCATAACCAGACACCCATTAATACTACAATAGGAACGGCCAAAACAAATGTAGCAGCTAGTGTTGTTATATATAGTTCATAATATTCGGTTCCCTGAAACTTTCCGGTAATCCCACTAGTACCAGCTTAGCTCTCAGTTCTCATTGTGGATTTCTGTCATGACGACATATTCTCAACGTGGATGTCAAAACCAAATTAACAACCAACATATGGTTTACGTTTACTTGTTTTGTGCAATATAACCCTAGGCAAATGAGTAGAATACATCACGTCCGTCCTTAGGAATATTTACAGGTACAGTTTGTTGTCAAACATCGTAAAGAACAGAAAACTGTTTGCCCCTGTTAGAAGGGATGTGTACTTACATGACCGTTCCAAAATATTTGGGTTTGACGAGACATAATCATTGGGTTGAACTGGAAAATCGACCCAGAATCGTTGGGTCCGCAGGATATGTATCCCAAATATTCATTTTCTGGCAGGGTATGATGGATTGCGTAGATTAGGTAAGCTCAAATCACACCGTTTTGACATCTCACATGAACGCCATTCTGAGTTATATTGCTTTGAAATCCCAGAGATCGAACGAATGTGCATGTGACAAGAAAATATCGCACCTGGCAAACAATATCACCATTGTATTAACATTATGATTCTTTTGGATATACTTCTGAAGAAGAGCAATAATAGTAACAGGATAACACACAGATGTTCTTTGACCCTGAGAGACGCCCCCAATGCTGTTTCAGCCCGGAACTTCAAAGGAGGTATCGACAATGCGATATCCCACGAAAGCGGCGAACGAGGCTTGCGCGTTGTCCGTTCATTGGCTGTTATCTTAAACTCTATACTTTAGAGCAGGGGTGATTACTGAGTACACATACCACCATAAGGAGAATGTCCACTCCATGGATACGTAGAAGGTATTTCGTGATTTGCGGCATTCAGTCTGATATTCAAAGACATTTCACGATGGGTTATAACGTGAGTCGAGTAACAGGATAACACACAGATGTTATATCCAATCGCTATATAGCTGAAATATTGCTGAACGCGACGTTAATTCTCTCTGTCTGTTAAACCCAATCTTCATGCAAAGATGCACCCAGCTTCGCAGAATTCAATGGTGACTACGGATGACAAGCAATAATAGTCTCTAAAAGTATTTAGTTGCCGAAGACCTAGTCACACTGGAGAATGCCTGTCTTTTACGAGTGAATAGATATCGATAGATTGTCGTGAATGGGTATTTGTTAAATAAGTATGTGTGAATAGCTTAGGATAGGAATGAAGAAATTAAAGAGTTTGCAACGGTTTTATCCTTGAAGGTCATGTATGATATTTTACACCCATCACCCCTAAATCATTGTTCTTTTGACAAAGTCAAGACGTGAAAGCGAGCTCATTCGCCCGGACGAAGATGACCTCTCCGATATATTAGCCGATATTGCTAATTTTAAGCACCAATCATTGTGTCGTATATTTCTTCGCTAAGTTTTGACCCTGAGAGACGCCCCCAATGTTGTTTCAGCCCGGAACTTCAAAGGAGGTATCGACAATGCGATATCCCACGAAAGCGGCGAACGAGGCTTGCGCGTTGTCCGTTCATTGGCTGTGATCTTAAACTCTATACTTTAGAGCAGGGGTGATTACTGAGTACACATACCACCATAAGGAGAATGTCCACTCCTTGGATACGTAGAAGGTATTTCGTGATTTGCGGCATTCAGTCTGATATTCAAAGACATTTCACGATGGGTTATAACGTGAGTCGAGTACGGGGGTACATACATAGAAATTATGTGGGGATCATATTATGTATTGTTTCACCAGGGAGTCCATCATTACCGAAGAATAAAACTCGCAGACTCAATTATCTTCACCTTGTGAAGATTGAATTTCGCTCGACCTCTTGATCGAAAATCAGATTTATTTACTCACCAGAAGTTCGTGTTCAAATATAATTTTAAAACTTCGAACAAGTTGTGGTTCTTTTTCGCTCAGAATAGCGAGGTTCAGGCGGCCAGAAATTGATGAGGCAACACGTCTGTAAAGCCCTCGGTGACAGAACCGTTCATCATTGTGTCTTCCGCACACAATGAAGTCAACCAATGAGATTAACCCGTCAAACAAAACCGAGAATAAGAGACATGTTTACACTTCAGATTTCTTAAGATCCTGATGTTTGTACTGGCCATGTCCTCACCCGATAATGTATCGACCTTCCTCGATCCGCTTTTCTATCTCTTCAAATGATTGCCATTTTTTCTAATTCGCACGTAAATGGTTCACTGAAGCCATACCAAAAGTCAATGATTGTTTTTATTTCACACGCTGCTGTTTCTGCAGCAAACTCTAAATCTTCGATATGGGGCCAGGCGTCAAAGTATGATTAAACTCATCGGACCTGTCGACGGTGATGAGTGAAACCACTTCTTCTGTATTGCATTTTGACATATATCATCACCAAACCTAGCCCAAATTTGGGTCATGCAGGAGCTACATGATGAAAACTAGGGATCATGATGTTCTTTACACAAAATACTTATTACTGACCAGTATTCTTTAACCAAATGAATGTCCACGAGACTTTCAATATGCGTGATACGATAACTTGTTTCATGGAAGTTTTGACCACTATTGAAACTGAATTAAGAACCATCATACTTCTTAGATATACCAAGAGGGTATCCAGCAGCTTAACTCTAACAAGTCTGAGGAAGGCCCACTGCCAAACTTTCTGCGCTATCTCCGGAACGACAAAAAACTGAGACCTGATACACCGCGACTTCGTAAATTGTCATACCGTGGTCATTTGTGAGCCTATTTGATGATCTAGCAGAGGATCATGGGTAAATGCAAGATGGTGGCTACGTGGGGTACCAGAAATGTGATGTTTTCGTTATTTGTCTTCAATATTTCTGGTTTTTTTCGTGAGGAAAAGTGAGCAAAAACTGTTTTATTTCACATCAGATTAATATTTACTAATGTATCATGCAGTTTTTGCGAAGAAATTACATAAATACAAAATTCGCGAATGTCGTCATCGGTCATCTTGATTTTTTTTTTACATTTCCTGGTAGAGCTTGAGCCATGCGTATAGTGTGGAAAGTTTCAGCCCCTAGCTCAAGGGGTAAGAAAAAATAATTAGGGCCAAAAAATCACAGACCAGATAGGGTTAAGGCCACAGGATCTCATGCAGATTCTCCTGAGTTTCAAAACGCTTAGTCATGGGGTCACTATGATACCCAAAGGGGTAAATGACAGCTAGGTACCGCCGGTGTGTAGATTCGGTACCCTGGTGTCATCTTCATGGGAAGATTCCTCTCTAGACATACGTGTCGTTGCCATGCCTTCTTTCTTCCTGTGTAAGACACGTCATGGGTCCATACTTTGTCTCCTTGATACGTTATTCTCATCCGTAAACGCAAATATTGATACGATAACTGTAATTGGCTTGGCGAAGATATTTCATTTGCAAGAAAACGATCCCACAACCCTTAATTAAAGTCCATCCATGATTCATGGTGTGCCTATCACCACCACACAATCCAAGAGACAATAGTTTAAACCACCCCTATACATGTCAAGTATCAAAAACTAACGATATATTGCATTAAGTGGTGAGCACATACAACTTTACTACACTAATAATTGTTCTTGTTAGACAAACACTGGTTTGGTATTGTTTCCGTACAATAAAAGTTGGAAATTACAAATTAAACAAAAACGTTGTTTTGAATAACAAAAACTCAGCTTTATTCACGGACAACATTCCGCCACTTGACTGTGTATCTAAACCATTAAGTTCGCTATGTTTGTCTGTTTGTTCGTCTGTCTGCGATAAACACGCGATGTAGAGGTACAATATCTACGTCACGTGAGAGGTGTTGCTCTGATGAATGACAAATAAATATTGTTAACTGGATTCCGGGTTGTGGAATTGTCCACGTCCAGATTGTGTTTCCTGGGTTATGAGTATCTATACGACATGCACGATGGACCACATAAAATCTTAACATACCTTGGTGGTGTATATTTATTCACAGGCTGTATGTTGTATGCCAACTTGCGTCAGATCGCACATACAGTAGATAGTCGTCGTCCAAATTATGATTCTCCATTACTCGATGACAGCGTGATGCAGTTACAATGTACACGTCAGTATAAAGTCTTGCTCCGTAGAGTGGCATATAACTACTTTGGACTGGGCCCTAGTGGTGGTTATAGGTATATAAACGATAGACGATATAGAATTAGTTCAGAATCTGGCGAAAGCACATGTATATATACGTATTATATAATATATAATACAACCATATTCCACATTTAATAGATAGCCGTCGTTCTGCTTCGTTTCCCAATACAAGTTGACCTTGAATTACCATACAATACACCTAAATTGTTCTAGTATGTGACTAATGGCTATTTGTTTGGGGGTTCTCACGCATATAAATTACCGTAAAATATATAATAATATTCATAATCATTAATATGAACGTTCACAAAATTGCCGGGTAAATCTTATATCTACCCTTCTTATATATTTTAGTTGGTCAAGAAGTGAATAATCGTGAACTATTCCTGCATTTTGATGTGACTATATCTGGTCCCTAAATATACAGTATCGTGAAGTGTTTAACTGGAATCGATTTAGCCTGCACATTATTGCCATGTCTATCTACATTTTTCATCGATTTTTTGGGCTAGGGACCATATGAACATATGTAAAGGTCCTCATAGTATCCATATAAACAGTAACAATCAAAACATCGTACTCTGGATAACGACTTTACAACTTACAAAATCAATTGGAATAAGAATTTTGATCAGCGATACGGATTTGATAAATTTGGAACATCATGATGTCTTGCTGGTATCATTGAAAACTGTCGATCAGTTCTAAATTGCAGGAAACCAGTCTAGTTTTATGTATACTATGATTTGTATATACTTAATGATGGACTAGCGCGGGCCTCGGAGACGAAACTTCCACCAGCAGAATCCCGCCATATACAGGTAAAAATTACAACGCATATAAGGAGAGTGGGAATAGTTGCCGACATACTGACAGTGCCACATTACTTCACAGTATAGTCTTCTGGTTAACCTATTTTAAAGCATATACCAAGAATCTAAACGATTCGTGATATGTGTTGTATCTCAGGTACGCTTCTATTGTACCTGTTCATGTGGCAACTTGGATGACATGACCACACGGCCGCTTGCACCGGCATAAGCAATCTCACAAATCTAGAGAGCTATGATGGAAATGCTCTGACAACTCGTATATTGGTAATTGGTGAGCTGTTTCGCTGTGACAACTCGTACACTGAGGATTGGTGAGTTGTATCGTCGTCAGATGAAAATGACGGCATTTAACACAAAATACTAGTCTGTGAGGCCCGATGTCGATCCAGGATCAACTTCCCACAATGCCAGCATATATCAAAGACCAAAAGGTCTGTACAGGGAAGGCATTTCCTCACGTAAAGCCTAAAATCTACTGAAGTTCTATTATTTCATCTCTTTTTCGTTGTATCAGAATTGTAAAATATAGCCACCAAACTGAGAGACATGTGAACGCTAGTCGCGAAAATACATTAAATGGTGACCTAGATGCCCGCGTAGCGGAGGATTTTATTGCTATTGCTGAACGTTATTATGAGCTGTGGCCTACATTATTTCTAATTAAAATCTGGACGACTGTAGTGTAAACTTCCTGGAAAATGTATCTCTCGTTAAACCCTTAATTATGATAAAAATGTAATATCTCCTAACCGATATCAATATTCCGACGGATATTCTGTTCCTCTGCTTCAGGCCATATTGCAGCTGTCTTGAACATAGCCACTCTTTCTTTAAAGTATCGGTTGTTGGCATGTCACATTCGCTCAGGCCATAAAAATAGGCTTAACATGCTAGCTTGGTGATATGAAATGCGAAGAAGTCTAATAGGTCATGACTGTATGTAACCATTACGAAATATTCATCTGTAACAGTTGTTTAACGTGTAAAGTAATATTGGGGTTATTTTTCCCATCTGAAGAAGTCGCACTCTGAAGTGAGGTTTTTTTTATGACGGAGCACGAACCGAACAATATGCCAGGAATACGTTTTCAAGAAACATTGATAGAAATAATTCATTTCTATTACCGACTTAGAATTGGATTCAAGAGGTGTTTTGTTCGACTCCCAAAGTTATATGTATACTATGAGTGTCTTTTTGAATTTGGTGCTAATACTGTTATATGGAATATGGAATAGGTCTTTGGATTATGGACGCGGATATTCTCTAATGGACGACGGCTGAATTATGAATGACGGACCAGACGCTTGTAATATGAAAGTTGTGCAAGTCTTTCTTTCTAGATCAAGTTTTGCAGTCGAGTTGGGGTTTCGTTATCTTTAATTCACCGGAAGTCACAAACAATGACGAGATTTATAGACAAATGAGCATTCATACCAAATACGAAAGAAGAATAAACTTCAAAATGTCGATAACAGCTAACATTTCCGCTATCTGACGAAAGAAACTCAAATTTACTCTAAATTCTCAGCCGCCCAACACTTTGAATTCGAGGATTTCTCCTCTCTGTTTTGCGAGGTTGGAACATTTCTCTACTGCCAGAAATCGGCAGAGTGATATGCCCCAGGATATTTTATCTAGTTTCAATCAATAATAAATGCGGTAAAAATATAGTCAAAGAAATTAAATGTTCACTGTGTATTTTTTTTTTCTAAGATAGCACGTTAAGTGCACATTTTTGACTGAACCCTGAAATCCCATTATGAAATATCAGATTTTTTACATATGATCTTTTTGCAAGCAATACTTTAACATAAGGCAACTCTTTCCAACACCTCTTTAACGTCTGAAAGGCAGAGAAATCTTTTCAATAATCCAAAACGACCATTCAGAATACAGGAGTAAACAACGGTACATTTTGAATGATCAGAACAACAACGTGTTATCTGGACTCCGGTGGACGACCACCTGTTCGGCAGAAACATTTCCAGTTCAATTTAAAAACGATCAGATTTCTCAAATCGGCTCTGCGGAATACGATTGTGTCTTAAAGATTATTGTATAATGTATTGTATCTGAGAGAATTATTAATCTTTTTTGTTCCTCGGATCGAATGAACAGATCTTGCAAATATAAATGAACCGCGATCGAATATTTTCGCAATAAAAATATCCATATCATGTTTGTCGTTCCCTGAGGCAGAGTTTTCTCCGGCCACCAGTGATAGACATCGATTGATCTATCTGTAAAATGCTAATTGCATATAATCTTTATGTACCAATTTGACGACAGCAAAAGGTTGTGGGGTTCTTTTTAAAAATACAACCAATGCGGAATCGCTAATATTTCATCATCAGTTTTATAGCCTAGATTATTGTTACAAGATATTGCTGTCCATTCGAACACACAGCGATTGATGACAGACATTAATGCCGAATTGTTTGTCACCCATCCTCAAAATGAACTATAACCATAAAATGAACCATATTTCTACGGTATTGCAGTGCATACTTCATTTTGTTGTTTCAAATGAAGTCAATTTATTCATTATAAAGTCAGTTCATTAAATGAGCATAGATACTCTTCTCTACATCTGCAGTAAAAATCAAAGTATTTGGTTGAGTTTATGCAAAATCATACGTATGTCAATGTTTTGAATTAAAGGCAACATAACAAGAGTGACAGCAAAAATTGATAAGGTGTCATATTACCCCAAAGGAAAATGCACTGCATATTTCTAGAAACAAAACACTGATCCCTGTGATGATTTGTATCCCAGCCACGGTTTTATTGCAGTTGTTCATGTGGACATCTTGAATGTTCAAAGAGCGTTTTGAATATCGAAGATGGTACAGAAGAGAGATCTTAATACAGTAATTTCCTTATTGCCGTCAACAAATAACCAAACCGGACATTTATTTTGTAATAGATTTTCTTGAAATGAGTCTGATTGCGATGAAATGGGCCTGTTTATATTTCATACCAGGATGCAGAGAGTGCAAAACATGACTGTCAAGGGAAATTATAACTGTACTCAACATTTTTTTGACAAAACAATTTTCTCAACAATTGTATGTACAAAAAATCCAAGATGGCCACTTTGATGACGTTACAGTGACGTCATTTTCAAAAAAGCATTTTTAGTCGTTTTTCGGTTAGATTTTTCGATTTTTTTCTTTATTTAAATTCTCCGAAAACAAAATCGTTAACGAGGACTGGGATAATTGGAGGGAGCCTGTGAAACGGAACATCGAAGTGAGGAGGTTCATATCAAGGACCACGAGCCACAGTGACATGGGTGTCTTCGTCGATGTTGTTGTGATTATATAATATGTTTTTTTCAAGAATATAATTATTCCCCACCTTTTCATACACCACAATGACAGTGGATGTCATAAAAATCCTTTCTATACGCCCTATATCGATCTACAGATCTCCATCTATTACAGATGAAGATCTAGTGGAGGAGTGGTATGTAGATCGATGTAGGGCCTATAGAAAGCATTTTTATGACATCCACTGTCCTTGTGGTGTATGAAGATCTAGTAGAGGAGGGGTATGTAGATCGATGTAGGGCGTACAGAAAGCATTTTTATGACATCCACTGTCATTGTGGTGCATGAAAAGGTTGGAAATGATTATATTCTTGAAAAAAAAAAAAAAAAAAAATTATGTAATCACAACAACAACAACAACATCGACGAAGACACCCCATGCCACCCAAGTCACTGTGCCACGAGCAATTTCCATAGGTTTTATTTTTTTCGTATCAGTTAGATAGGTGATTATATAGCCCCAGCAGGGACCTAATGATACTGTCATTCAATGACAGTATCATTAGGTCCCTGCTGGGGCTAGTGATTATACTGATTTGCACGTGCAATTTCGTCTCTGTTATTTTGAGTATTTCTGGAGTTTTAAGCTGGTATTACTCCAGATTTTTGTGTAGTATTTTTCGTGAACGTTTTTGACATCTGTACATGGTGACATTTTTGAGTTGATTCGTCAGATTTTCGCTGTTCGCGGCGGTTTTTGTTTGTCTTGGTCAGCCCATTTGGGTTGACCTAGATCACCATTTTCCTTTTGCAGGTAGATGGCCCTCTATTGAATGTAACACGGGTCATACGGGACTTTTGGGTCTTGGAAAAGTTGATATGTAGCGCGGGCTATTTGTAAACTGTTGACAGCTGTTATTCTTTTCTTGTTCGTTTGTTCGAATTAATTTTTTCTGGAGCTTCCTGGTTAGGAGTCTATAATTAATAATTATTTTTTAATGCTATACCTATGACAATCAAAATGTGAGAGTTCCCCATTTTCCGTGTGTAGGTAGATGGCACTGTATTGAATATAACACTGTCATACGGGTCTTTGGAGGCACTGTGTTGATATAGCGCGGGCTATTTGTGAAACTGTTGACAACTGTTATTATTTTATTGTTTGTTTGTTTGTTTGTTTGTTCGAATTAATCTTTTCTGGGGCTCCCTGAGTGAGAGTCTATAATTATTTGTTAGTGCTATGGCAATCAAACTGTTATAGAGAGACCACTGAGCCTTAGACTTTTGGGGATGAATGCCGCTAAGCCGATTGATATTTCTACTGACTGCATACTAGTAAAAACATCACAAGAAACAAAAGATTTGATGATTTGTATCTCAGCTACGCTTTTATTTTTACCCATCCAAGCTCAAATTACTTTTTACAACTGTTTTATTCTACCTCATCTGAACTATTGCTCAACAATTTAGGGACATTGTAGTGTTACCCTATTAACAAAACTTGAACGTCTCCAAGTTAGAATTGCCAGAAATATTCTTGACGCCGATTTCAACACACCCAAGTGTGATTTAGTTTTTAGACTTAATTGGTTGTCATTCCGAAACCTGGTGAACTACAACGAAGCTGTTCAGATGTATAAATTGCGTCACGGATTAAATCCGCATTACTTGAGCGACTTAATTAAGCCGTTAATTAAGAGGTACATACTCGATCTACTCGATCTACTCAATAAAACTGTTTTTATATTCCTCATCATAAAACCGAACAGTTCAAGAAGAGTTTTTCATATAGTGGTTCAAATGTATGAAACAGAATACCGCAAGATATTAAGGCTGCTGGCGGCTTGAATATTTTTAAATCCAGCCTACGAAGGCATATGCTCAATTCTTAAATATGTACGATTTTAATATACTATTTTTATATTTATACAACTCATGCGTTTACGACCGGATATAATTTTTAATTTTTATATATTTGTCTCGTCATGTGGTGTACATAATGTAAGTCCCAGGAAGGAAGGAAGGCATTAACCTAAAAGTGTATATCGAGGATAAATAAAGCCTATTATTATTATTATTATTATTATTGTAGATGTTCATGTGAACAACTTGAATGACATGACCACACTGCCCCCAGCACCGGCTTGGGCGTTGTTAGATACTAGGCGAAGATGCAATAGTCATATAACGATGAAAAATAATGAACTATGTGACCGCCAGATAGAAAACTAACGTCCCAAACTAGGGAATATTTTTAGAATGCAAGTTTGTATTCAGAATTTATACATGTGAGTCCCGACGCCGACCGAGCGATCCATTCTCCACCATGTCACAAAACTACAATCACAATGATCTGTACAGAGGGCAAACCTCGAGAATGAAATTCCACCAGCAGAATCTCTCCACATACAGGCAACAATTAAACGCACAATGAAAGAGTGTGGTGGAAAACGATGCCAGCGTACTGGCTCATATTCATCTATACTGTGAGAAGTATCTAATTAAAGAACAATGGGAGTGAGCATTTGAAATGATCAGTTTGAGAGCCCTATAGCTCGTGTCTGGTCGACACTTGGGTGATGGATTGGTAAATAACTTCTAACCTAACGTATATTTGAGAGGATTGATCTTGTCTACGCGATCTGTGATTGGCAAACGATCAAAATCTGGATTATTGAACTTCGTTTGATCAGAGGAATAGCACGTGCGATCGGGTATAGACGAGTCAATCACTGTAGAAACGTGACAGCCTGAGACTCTGGGTAATTTAAGCAATATCCGTTGAAATGTCTGCAGAATTGTCGATTTCTGAATACGACCTCATGTGGAAAAATATTGACTAGCGATAGGCTGTTTGAATGAAGAATATATTTAATTTGGTGTGTACCGATTTCAACCTAGTAGCATTTGCTCTTTGCGAGCAACAACATTGTCACGTATTAAACCTGGCGATTATTTCTTTATATAATTGACCCAATAGGGCGATTGCTAAATTACAAGCGTCTGGTCCGTCATTCATTATTCAGCCGTCGTCCATTAAAGAATATCCGCGTCCATAATCCAAGGACCTATTCCATATAACAGTATTAGCACCAAACTCAAAAAGATAATCATAGTACACATAAACATAGGCTAATTTCATGCATACTTTTTAGGAAGTTGGTGAATCAGCTGAAATTTGTAGAAGATAAAATCGGAACTCCTCCGGATATCCCTTAAGACCTGACGCGTTGCACTTATGTTCAGTTTGTGATTTGCTGTTATTCGATTTCAAAAAAGAATTAATATTTAAGTTAGTGTTAACTAAGATAAAACTTAAAGTTTCATCGTAATCTGTCATACTACGTTCGATCAAATCAAGCCACCGTTATCAGCAGAAAGTACTGAAACTCATACAGTTCTCTTAACCCTACTGGGGGGGGGGGAGTTAAAATGGCCCCTATCAAACTTTCTGCGCTATCTCCGGAACGGCAAAAAAATGAGAGAGGACACTCCGTGACTTTACAACTTATCATATTGGGGTCATTTTGAGCCTATTTGCATAACCCCCCGAGGAGCGAATCATGGGTAAATTCGAGATGGCGGCCACACGGGGTACCAGAAAAGTCCTGTTTTCGTCATTTTTCTTCAAAATTTCTGTTTTTCCGCGATGAAAAGTGAGCAAAAACTATTTTATTTTACATCACATTAATGTTTACTAATTTATCATGCACTTTTTGCGGAGAAATTGCATCAATTAAAAATTCGAAAAATTGACAAAAAATGCAGTTTTTGAATATGACGTCACTGTGACGTCATCAAAGCGACCATCTTGGATTCTTTACATTTTCTGATAGAGCTTGACCCAAGGGTATAGTGTGGTAAGTTTCAACTCTCTAGCTCGAGGGATAAGACAAATAAGTAGGGGGGGGGGGCATTTTGGCCCCCACAGGGCTGACCTGGACAGGTCCCAAAATTACAACACATATAAGGGAAGTGGGAAGAGGTGCCGACATACTGACAGTCACATGACTTCACAGTATAGTCTTCTGGTTAACCTATTATAAAGCACATACCAAGAATCTAACGATTCGTGATATGTGTTGTATCTCAGATACGCTGTTATTGTACCTGTTCATGTGGAAACTTGGCGACATGACCACACGGCTCCTAGCACCGGCATAAGCGGTATTAGATTCAAATCTAGAGAGCTATGATGGAAATGCTCTGACAACTCGTATATTGGTAAGTGGTGAGCTGTGTTGCTGTGACAACTCGTACACTGTGGATTGGTGACCTGTATCGTCGGCAGATGAAAATGACGGTATTTAACGCAAAAGACTAGTCTGTAAGGTCCGATGTCGACCCAGCAACAACTTCCCACAATGCCAACATATATCAAATACCAAAAGGTCTGTACAGGTCTGCCTCGGGGGACGAACGTCCACCAGCAGAATCTCGCCATATACAGGTAAAAATTACAACACATATAAAAGCCCAGGCGAGAAAGGGTTAACACGGTTGATGACATCGATAAATAAAGTTATCGTTATCGATAATCGTCAAACACAGCCCATCTCATTTTGAATGATTCATAACAGATAGTTCATTTCCGAAATTTATAACGTATTGAATCAGCTCATCAAAATTTGAAAGTAACAATTCACCGGAACGTGGATGTAAGCAAAGTTTTCGCAACTAATGCCACATTTGTTGACTTATGTCTGGGGGAAATTGTGCTGGGGGAAACTGGCTAGAAATTTGTCTCTCAGATTTGTTTTAAAGCTGATATATTCATAAATATAAGCAGACTGTAAATATGATACTGTAGATCTGGTACTGTGGATTGGATAATGTAAATGTGCATGGTGATGTAGTAGATGGGGTAGTACAGATGTTATACGGTAGATTTTCGTTCTTCTTTTATAGGTTCTACAGCATACGGACAGGGCATTGTTGAGCGAGACCATTGGATGGTACAGGAAACGACCTACACAAATTGAATGACAATTTCTAGACTCCTTAATAAATCAATATATGTACACTGATAGAACATTGTATCTTGATCATACAGAAGTTAGTGTTTGCTGAAATAAAGATACGAATATACATTAAAGTAGGCCCTTTTGTATGTGTAACGTCAGTGTGAGAAAAGTATATTAAATGGGTGAGTAGTAGGGTTTTAATGTCGTTTTCACCCTTGTGTCAGTCATATTACGACGGAGCCTACATGTGCCAGAACACGAGAGTGCGCACAGTTCCTATTACCCTGGACACTTATCAGCCCAGCCAGTACAGCGCCCGGTCACCCATCCACGTATTGACCGAGATTAACGTTGGTTAACTTCGGTGATCTGACGAGAACCGGTGTGTCCAACGCTATAGAGTTGATGATTGGAAGACCCGCTGTCTATGCGCATGGCTCGAGATTACTCACTGGGGACTGCTATCGAAGTAGGTTTCTGATTCTCGACAGGAATGGATTGAAAGTTTTCAAGAGACATAATATTTTCGTGATATTGGATTGGTGGACATGAAAAATCTTCCGCAACCTCTAGCTGGAGGCTTCCCTTCTGAGATTTTTCTTCGTAGCCTGCAGAACATCTTTCCGTAAAATAGTCTTGTAATACTGTATTCCAATCGGTCACGCGTGGTTGCCTAAAACAGCTGACTACACGAAAGTATATAATTACCCAAACTTTGATTATGCATTGATTAACCCAATTACCTTTATCATTGGCAGACAAAAAAGTAAGCAATTCGCTATTCAAGAATGACCCAAGTACCACCTCGGCTGTTACTTGTATTGCAGTTCACTCATGCCGGTGTAACAGTAGATTTATTCCTACCGGAATGCAAGTCATATTCCTGGTTTAACATGGCCGTGATTTAGATTATCAGCTTGCGCTGATTTAAAATGATTGTCTTAGAATAGACACACATTGTCTGGAGAACTAAATTCCTAGGACTTCGGTTCCTTCCAAATTGGCATAACTTTTCCGGTATAATAATAACAAAACTAACTCTTGGCGATATTTAGACGCACAGTTTGTTGTCAAAACAAGGTGTAAAATAGGAAATTATTTCCACTCGTGCATTGCTGAAGGTTCGGTAAGCTCAAATTACACATTTATGATATCTCCTTATTTCCTGATCAGTTATATTGCTTGTGGAACAACAAGTCATAACAAACGCTGTGTGTGGCAAGCATACCTCAACAGGATGACGAAATCATCACTGGCATATGACTAAACATGTGCCAAGCACATTTAGGAATTAGGGGGACAAATCCGCTTCCTCTCCTCGACTTGGTAAATCCAGGATCACTCAGGACAGATACTATATTCCATTAGTATAATTTAGCCTGCATTTAGGTTTTCAACTCATTTCACTCGAAATAAGCGCAAATAGGACGTTTTACAGTATTGCAACCGGGATGAAACAACTCCAGCACGAGGATTTATCCATCGTGATCGGTGTATCGAGGCGTGTCAGTTGCAATGATTGTCGCCTCTGCGATTGTGTGAGAAATAACCAGTGGAAGTGCATGAGCGATTTAAGAATACGCTGTTCGTACAAAGAAAATCGGCGGTGTTGCATTACTCCTCTTGTGTTGTGATAGCGCTTGGAATTGGTACGGTTAACTCGCCCGATTTTAGTGGTAACGAGAACCGTGCATTATTTTGTTCCGCATTAGAGATAGAATAGCTAGGTCTCGAAGGAATAGAGAACAGAGGAATGGAGAAGATGATATTATACGCAACAAAAATTCAAGAGAGGAGCACCTGCGCACGGAAAATGCAGAAACACGTAAACAAACGCTGTGAGAAAAGAGCACTTGCGTAGCGAAAGTTAGTTGAGTAAGATTTAGAAAGGGAACGTAGGGCACATAAACGTGCAACGGAGAAACTTGCGTTAGAAATCACTGATGAAATACAAGGTGTTAAGAGGGTACGATCGATCACAGTAACCGACGAAGTCCAAAGTTCGTTGTAGGGGCCTACAAAAACCAAAGACGGTATTGATTTTGTAGGGGCCTACAAAAACCAAAGACGGTATTGATTTTACATTGAGTTGTACGCCTAATCCAAAAAAAATGGACGGATAGCAATAAAACAGCCCACTTGACTGCGTAAATGCGAGGCAAGGCTCTTGATATTTACGCCAGATTGTCTTTTTGCGGATGCAGAAAGTGACTGAAAAAAGTCTTAATTTGCGTCCCATCAGACACTGTGTGATCTACCTAATATATTTGTGGCTTTTCGCTAACAGGCATTGTAATCGATTATAGTGATTATATGTAACGATCAACTCGTGCATAGCTTTTTGTTGCAAAAATACTACCATTTCGAACGCTTTGAATATCAGGTCCTCATTTTGTAAAGTGCCAACGTTCGTGTTGACACACTATGCTACTTTCCGTGAGTTGATGTCATGTTAACCCCTCGCTTCTGGTCTGCAAATATCACAACTGATCACACAATTGTGATATTATTGATAGACAAAACCACCGAGCTTAACCAGTTAAACAGTAGGGAGAATTTGAAACATGCACGAAATCTGATTCGCTTTCTTATTGAAAACTTGACAAACAGGATTGGGACGTATGGCTGGAGGGAGTGAACGGGGTGAGAGACTGGAGTCAAGATACACAATAAATGCATGCGAGCCATCACAGCCATCAAACGTTCACTCCAGGAAGAGAGAGAGAGAGAATTAAGATTTAATGTCGCGTTCACCAATATTTCGGCTATATAGCGACGATCAAACAAAATTCTAAGTCCTCACGCCAATAACTTAGTAATCCAACGCATTAAACCATACGCACATTAAAACTTATGTAGCAAACCGATTTCTCTCAAATAACCCAAGATGCAGTTCTCCCTCACCCGACTAAAAAGATCTTCCAAAATCTTGAAATCTATGCATTCGCTAAGAATGTTCACCGTGAGATCTTCATGGCATGGAATACACCTTGGGACTGGCTCTTTCTTTTCAGTAAATATTCGAGAGTTAATCCTGCATGGCCGATTCTACATCGCCTACGTTCACTCCAACATTTGAACATTTCGATTGCCATAAGATTGTACTGTGTATCGTCGAATAGAAATCATGTAGCATTTCCTCAGCAAATAATTATATCGGTCAATAGAGATAATTATCAGCTATAACTGATCCCAGTCGCGAACGTCCTACGCCTTGTTCGTCAATAATTTCATACCAGTAGGGAAATATAATGAAACCGTTCCGTGTGACACATACCATCGCTTGTTAACTTTGAATCTCGGTAAATAGCTGTTTTGAACTGGGATTAAGAACGCTTCCCCCATGAAAACTCTTTATGCAATATTTATCATATCAACGTGAAGATTTCATGACGAAATGAGATCTCAATAAAACCAATATATCTGGGCAATGCATAAATAAGCAATATGTTAGGGACAGAGTTAATTAACTCTGAGGAATTAAAATAATAACGGGTGGCAATATCGACAACAAGGTAGACATACTGAACTTAACAACTCCGAAGCAACAAAAAAAAAACTCGCTAGCTCTTCAAATTTACCCACAGGTGGCTAACAAGATGACCTTCGGGTTTGCCCTCAATCATGAATACTTGGAAGATCTTCAAAATAAATCTCTTATAATTATATATTTACTCAATCAGCATGATTATAGCATTTGCTCCAGACACGGTCAAGCTGTCTAACTTCAGATGAGACATTCTGATAATTATAATTATTAACATCAGATAACTCCGTCAATTTCGTTTTCTTTATTACAACCTCCTGTGTTCGCCGTCTGGCTGCCAGTTGAAATTGCGAAAACACTGGATGTCGGGATACTAATTTTACTTAAAATGCACCCACTGTGAAGGTACCATGTCTTTCGTCAAAGAGAACGCGAAACTATTAACCTGGTACATTCTTATACCAGATAGTGCTTAAATGCCATCACAACGAGCGATTAGCATAAGTAACGGATATGCCGAACGATCGTGTACTTCAACCCTCCCTTCAGTGAACTTCTCTCTGGTGCTCTGGAACTGAGAAACATTACTAGCTGAAACGCTGTTTCATATTGAGGTTATTGGAAGCCTATTTACAAACCACGAGTCGAGGATCAAGGCTTAATTGCAGCCACTAGTGCTGTTTTATTAGTTGACATCATCAAGGCGGCCGTGGTGGAAATTTTCGAATTTTCTTGATTCACCCATAGATATTGTTTTTGCAAGATTTATCGCGCTTGTCTTAGTAGCGAATGTATTAAATTACAACACATATAAGGGAAGTGGGAAGAGGTGCGGTCATACTGACAGAGTCACATGGCTTCACAGTATAGCCTTCTGGTTAACCTATTCTAAAGCACATAACAAGAATCTAACGATTCGTGATATGTGTTGTATCTCAGGTACGCTTTTATTGTACCTGTTCATGTGGCAACTTTGATGACATGGCCACACGGCCCCTAGCACCGGTATAAGCGGTATTACATACAAATCTAGAGAGCTATGATGGAAATGATCTGACAACTCGTATATTGGTAATTGGTGAGCTGATGATATGAAAATGACGGCATTTAACACAAAAGACTAGTCTGTAATGCCAGATGTCGACCCAGCAACTTCCCACAATGCCAATATATATCAAAGATCAAAAGGTCTGTACAGGGGGCGTTCCGTGTGACACATACCATCGCTTGTTAAATTTGAATCTCGGTAGATAGCTGTTTTGAACTGGGATTCAGAACGCCGCTCTCATGAAAACGCTTTATGCAATACTTATCATATCAACGTGATGATTTCATGGCGAAATGAGGAGGTCTCAATATAACCACAATAGCTGGGCAATGTATTAATAAGCAATATGTATGGGGCAGAGTTAACTAACTCAGTAGAAACAAAATAATAAGGATAGCAATACCGACAACAAGGTAGACGTATTGAACTTGAACAACTCTGAAGCAGCAAAATTACAGGCGTCGTCCATTAAAGAATATTCGAGTCCATAATCCAAAAACCTTTTCCATAGTCCATATAACAGCAGCACCAAATATTTCAATGATGCCGGCAAGACATCATGATGTTTCAAAAATATCAAATCCGTGTCGCTGATCAGTATTCTTAATTCATATAATATTCGTTTAAAGTCGACATCTAGAGAAGGATGTATCACAGTTACGCTGTGATTGTGTCTGTTCATATGAGCACCATGAGCATCTTGAAGTACATGGGTTCATACGGTCCCTAGCCCCGGGTTGAGCGGAATTAGACACAAGTTACGATACGTAACGCCATAGATCTTGCACGCTACGCTCGTATTTTGCTATCAGCATGCGATATGTATGGCCAAATTTGAGAAACTTTGAATGCAGGCGCTTGGTAGTATAGCCCTGTTTTATAAGTTTCTGCAGTAATGTTTTGTGACGTTGATTAAATCGTCACAAACTCACTAGCTCCCCAAATTTACCCATGTGTGGCTAAACAGATGGCCATCGAGTTTGCCCCCCAACGATGAATAGTTATAATTTATCTTCTTATAATTATATATTCTCTCAGACAGCATTATTATACCATTTGCTCCAGACACGGTCAAGCTGTCTAACTTCAAATGAGACATTCTGATAATTATAATTATTAACATTTGACCAATCTCCGTCGATTTCGTTTTCTTTATTACAGGCTGCCAGTTGAAATCGCGAAAGCACTGGGTGTCGGGATACTAATTTTCCTTAACATGCACGCATTGTGAAGTTACCATGTCTTTCACTCGCAAAGGAGAACGCGAAACTATTAAATTCTCATATCATATACCAGATAGCGCTATATATAGGCCAATGCGACGTTAAACCCTAATTCTCTCTCTCTCTCTCTCCTATATATAGGCCATCACAACGAGCGATTAGCATAAGTAACGGATATGAGAGAGAGAGAGAATTAAGGTTTAACGTCGCGTTCAGCAATATTTCAGCTATATAGCGACGATCAAACAAAACTCTAAGAATTAAAGTTAATAACTTAGTAATCCAACACATTCAAACATACACACATTAAAACTTATGCAACAAACTGATTTCTCTCAAATAACCTGAGATATAGTGTTATAGATATAGAGATATAGATACCCGACTAAAAAGATCTTTAAAGTAGCTGCTGGATAAAAAGAATCTCTTACAATCTTAAAATCTATACACTCGATAAGAATATGTTTCACTGTGAGATCTTCGTGGCATGGAATACACCTTGGGACTGGTTATTTTGTTGGTAAGTGTTCGTGAGTTAATCGTGTATGGCCGATTCCATATCGCCTGATCATGGCTTGATCTAAACGTTTCTGGCCGTTCAGATGAATATAGCCTACAGCTTTATTTTACCTCATGAACTTTGCTATTATTCACAGCATCCCATAAAGGTTGAATATAACTTTTGCTTCTGCAGTGAATGTCGAGCTTTTATGCCGAGCAATTGTGTACTTTAACCCTCCCTCCAGTGATGTCTCTGGAACTGACAAACATTGCGAGCTGAAACGTTGTTTCATATTGGAGTTATTGGAAGCCTATTTGCAAACCCCGAGTCGAGGATCAAGGCTTACTTGCAGCCATTAGTGTTGTTTTATTTGACATCATCAATGCGGCCGTGGTGGAAATTTTCGCATTTCCTTGATTCACCCATAGATATAGTTTTTGCAAGTTTTAGCGCGCTTGTCTTATAGTAACGAATATATTAAAAACTGTGGTTAACCTCAAGTCAAATAAGTATAGCTTTACCTAGAGATGTAATACAGGCTACAATGCCACACTGGGCATCGAGCTGGACATCAGAGACTTAACCCTATCTGGCCTGGACTTTTTGGGACCTGTCCAGGCCTGGGGGGGCCGAAATGGCCCCCCTAATTATTTTTTTACCCCTTGAGCTAGGAGGCTGAAACTTATCACACTATACCCTTGGATCAAGCTCTACCAGAAAATGTAAAAAAATCAAAGATGGCCGCTTTGATGACGTCACAGTGACGTCATTTTCAAAAACGGCATTTTTGGGTCGATTTTTCGGGCAGATTTTCCGATTTTTTTATTTTTGCAATTTCTCCGCAAAAACTGTATGATAAATTAGTAAATATTAATGTGATGTGAAATAAAATAGTATTTGCCCACTTTTCATCGCGAAAAAGCAGAAATTTTGAAGAAATATGACAAAAATATAACTTTTCTGCTACCCCATGTGGCCGCCATCTTGGATTTACCCATGATCCTCTGCTCGGGGGGTCATGCAAATAAGCTCAAAATGACCCCAATATGACAAACTATATTAGTCACGGAGTTTCAGCTCTCCATTTTTTGTTCCGGATATAGTGCAGAAAGTTTGGTAGGGGGGCCATAATGCCCCCCCCCCCCAGGCCAGGTAGGGTTAAAGGAAATTAAGCTATGCAGTTCTGCCTCTGTAAAGAACGTCGGCTATATCGTTTAAACATTTATAACGCATGTACGCATTGCATCACAGTTGATGGAAAGATCTACAGGGTCAAAAGTGTTTGATGTCCGTTTTTTAAGCGTAAAGTTCCGTTTGAACCGCGTTTCGGTGGCGTTAAATTATTATTTGTCTAAATTTCTTTGCTAAATTATCGTCTCCTTTGAGAGAGCGTTCCGCTTGTTACTTGTAATACAGTTCACACATGCCGTTGTGACAGTAGATTTATTCCTACAAGAATGTAAGTCATATTCCTGTTTTAACTTAGCCGTGATTTAGATTATCAGCTTACGCTGATTTAAAATGATCGTCTTACCTAAAGGAACACATTGGTTGGAGAACTAAATTCCTAGGACTTCGTTTCCTTCCAAATTGGTATAACTTCTCCGGTGTAATAATAACAAAACTAACCCCTGGCGATATTTAGACGCACAGTTTGTTGTCAAAACAAGGTGTAAAATAGGAAATTATTTCCACTCGTGCATTGCTGAAGATTCGGCAAGCTCAAATTACACATTTATGCTATCTCGGAGGGATTATTTCCTGATCAGTTATATTGCTTGTGAAACAACAAGTCATAACAAACGCTGTGTGTGGCAAGCATACCTCAACAGGATGACGAAATCATCACTGGCTTATGACTAACCATGCGCCAAGCACATTTAGGAATTAGGGGGACGAATCCGCTTCCTGACTTGGTAAACCCAGGATCAATCAGAACAGATACTATATTCCATTATTATAATTTAGCCTGCATTTAGGTTTTCAACTAATTTCACTCCAAATAAGCGCAAATAGGACGTTTTACAGTAGTGCAACCGAGGTGGAACAACTCTAGCAGGAGGATTTATCCATCGTGCTAGAGTATCGAGGCGTGCCAGTTGCGATGACTGGTGCCTCTTAATTAGGTTGAGTGGAAAATAACCAGTGGCAGTGCATGAGCGATTTAAGAATACCCTGTTCGTACAAAGAAAATCGGCGGTGTTGCATTATTCATCTTGTGTTGTGATAGCGCTTGGAATTAGTACGGTTAACTCGCCCGATTTTAGTGGTAACGAGAACCGTGCATTATTTTGTTCCGCATTAGAGATAGAATAGCTAGGTCTCGAAGGAATAGAGAACAGAGGAATGGAGAAGATGATATTATACGCAACAAAAATTCAGGAGAGGAGCACCTGCGCACGGAAAATCCAGAAACACGTAAACAAACGCTGTGAGAAAAGAGCACTTGCGTAGCGAAAGTTAGTTGAGTAAGATTTAGAAAGGGAACGTAGGGCACATAAACGTGCAACGGAGAAACTTGCGTTAGAAATCACTAATGAAATACAAGGTGTTAAGAGGGTACGATCGATCACAGTAACCGACGAAGTCCAAAGTTGGTTGTAGGGGCCTACAAAAGCCAAAGACGGTATTGATTTTACATTGAGTTGTACGCCTAATCCAAAAAAATGGACGGATAGCAATAAAACAGCCCACTTGACTGCGTAAATGTGAGGCACGGCTCTTGATGTTTACACCAGACTGTCTTTTGAGGATGCAGAAAGTGACGACCGGCTGAAAGAAGTCTTAATTCGCGTCTCATCAGACACTGTGATCTACTTAGCTTAATGTATTTTTGGCTTTTCGCTGGCATGCATTGCAAGCTATTATAATGATTATATGTACGATCAAATCGTGCATAGCTTTTTGTTGAAAAAATACTACCCAATCCGCATACAATGTGAGCCAATTTTGCTACATTACATCCATCTCGACAGCTATGAATATCTGGTCCTCCATTTTTAAAGTGCTAACGTTCGTGTTAACACACTATGATACTTTCCGTGAGTTGATGTTATGTTAATCCCTCGTTTCTGGTCTAAACTGTCGCAACTGAACACTCAATTTATAGACAAAACCACCAATGGATGTGGCGAGATTAACCAGTTAAACAGTAGGAAGAATTAGATACATACAATCAATCTGATTCGGTTTCTGCTGAAAACTTGACAACAGGATTGGCAACAGTTTAGAATGTACGGTTGAATACGTAATAAATGCATCACTGGTCATCGTAAACGTTCGCTTCAACGTTTAAACAATAGCATCTACGTAGTGCGTGTTAGTGAGATTTCGATTGTCATACAATCGTACTGTGTATCGTCGAATATAAATCAAGTAACATTTTCTCGGTCAATAGAGATAATTATCAGCTATAACTGATCCCAGTCACGAACGTCCAACGCCTTGTTCATCAATAATTTCATACCAGTAGGGAAATATAATGAAAACGTCCCGTGAGGAACATACCATCGCTTGTTAACTTTAAATCTCTGTACATAGCTGTTTTGAACTGGAATCCAGAACGCTTCTCCATGAAAACGCTTCATGCAATATTGGTCATATCAACGTGAAGATTTCATGACGAAATGAGATCTCAATAAAACCAATATATTTGGGCAATGTATTGATAAGCAATATGTTAGGGGCAGAGTTAATTAACTCTGAGGAATTAAAATAATAAGGGTGGCAATATCGAAAACAAGGTAGACAAACTGAACTTAACAACTCCGAAGCAACAAAAAAAACTCGCTAGCTCTTCAAATTTACCCACAGATGGCTAAAAAGATGACCTTCGGGTTTGCCCTCAATCATGAATACTTGGAAGATCTTCAAAATAAATCTCTTATAATTATATATTTACTCAATCAGCATGATTATAGCATTTGCTCCAGACACGGTCAAGCTGTCTAACTTCAGATGAGACATTCTGATAATTATAATTATTAACATCAGATAACTCCGTCAATTTCGTTTTCTTTATTACAACCTCCCGTGTTCGCCGTCTGGCTGCCAATTGAAATTGCGAAAACACTGGGTGTCGGGATACTAATTTAAAATGCACGCACTGTGAAGGTACCATGTCTTTCATCAAAGAGAACGCGAAACTTTTAACCTGGTACATTCTTATACCAGATAGCGCTAAAATGCCATCACAACGAGCGATTAGCATAAGTAACGGATATGCCGAACAATCGTGTACTTCAACCCTCCCTTCAGTGAACTTCTCTCTGGTGCTCTGGAACTGAGAAACATTACTAGCTGAAACGCTGTTTCATATTGAGGTTATTGGAAGCCTATTTGCAAATCCCGAGTCGAGGATCAAGGCTTAATTTCAGCTACTATTGCTGTTTTCTTAGTTGACATCATCAACGCGGCCGTGGTGGAAATTTTCGCATTTTCTTGATTCACCCATAGATATTGTTTTTGCAAGATTTATCGCGCCTGTCTTAGTAGCGAATATGTTAAATTACAACACATATAAGGGAAGTGGGAAGAGGTGCCGTCATACTGACAGTCACATGGCTTCACAGTATAGTCTTCTGGTTAACCTATTCTAAAGCACATAACAAGAATCTAACGATTCGTGATATGTGTTGTATCTGAGGTACGCTGTTATTGTACATGTTCATGTGGCAACTTGGATGGCATGGCCACACGGCCCCTAGCACCGGTATAAGCGGTATTAGATACAAATCTAGAGAGCTATGATGGAAATGCTCTGACAACTCGTATATTGGTAATTGGTGAGCTGATGAGATGAAAATGACGGCATTTAACACAAAAGACTAGTCTATAATGCCCGATGTCGACCCAGCAACTTCCCACAATGCCAATATATATCAAAGACCAAAAGGTCTGTACAGGGGGCGTTCCGTGTGACACATACCATCGCTTGTTAAATTTGAATCTCGGTAGATAGCTGTTTTGAACTGGGATTCAGAACGCCTCTCTCATGAAACCGCTTTATGCAATATTCATCATATCAACGTGAAGATTTCATGGCGAAATGAGGAGGTATCAATATAACCACAATATCTGGGCAATGTATTAATAAGCAATATGTATGGGGCAGAGTTAATTAACTCTGTAGAAACAAAATAATAAGGATAGCAATACCGACAACAAGGTAGACGTATTGAACTTGAACAACTCTGAAGCAGCAAAATTACAGGCGAGTCCATAATCCAAAGACCTTTTCTATATAACAGCGGCACCAAATTAAAAAAAGACGATCATAGTATATATAAACATAGTTTCCTGCAAGAGAGAAGCGGTCAACAGTTTTCAATGATGCCGGCAAGACATCATGATGTTTCAAAAATATCAAATCTGTATCGCTGATCAGTATTCTTAATCCATATAATATTCGCTGTAAAGTCGTCATCTAGAGGAGGATGTATCTCAGCCACACTTTGATTGTATCGATTCATATGAGCATCATGAGGATCTTGAAGTACATGTGTTCATACGGCCCCTAGCCCCGGGATAAGCGGAACAAGATGATACGTTATGCCATAGATCTTGCACGCTGCGTTCGTATTTTGCTATCAGCATGTGGTATGTATCGCCAAATTTGAGAAACTTTGAATGAAGGCGCTTGGTAGTAAAGCTCCGTTCATTAAAATCGCCCAAAACTCACTAGTTCTCAAAATTTACCCATGTGTGGCTAAACAGATGACCGTCGAGTTTGCCCCCCCCCCCCAACCATGAATATTTAGAATTTATCCTATTATAATTATATATTCTCTCAGACAGCATTATTATATCATTTGCTCTAAACACGGCCAAGCTGTCTTAACTTCAATTGGGCCATTCTGATAATTATGATTATTAAGATTTGGCCACTTTCGGCACACCATTCAGTTATCTCCGTCGATTTCGTTTTCTTTATTACAACCTCCCGTGTTCATGGTGTTCACCGTCTGGCTACCAGTTGAAATTGCGAAAACACTGGGTGTCGGTATACTAATTTTCTTTAAAACGCACGCACTGTGAAGGTACCATGCATATGACTATATGCAGGCGCTTTCAAAAACCGATCCATTCAAAGCCCGTTCCTTCTCATTCACCAAACGTTATATAGACGATCTTCTCGCTGTAGATAATCGCTATATAAATGACGCAGTGAAGGATATATAGCCACCTTCACTGGATTTGAAGGAAACTACAGACAGCCCTACAGGCACATCATATTTAGATCTATATCTCTATAAAAATGAAGCGGGCATTCTCTCTCGTCGTATTTATGACAAAAGAGATGATTACAATTTCGACATCGTAAACTATCCCTTTCTGGACAGTAATATTCCAGTGGGACCGGCATATGGCGTATAAATATCTCGCTTAGTAGCATTTGATAGATCCTGTGTTAAATGTGACGATTTTAATCAACGTCAGAAACCATTGTTGCAGAAACTTATAAAACAGGGCTATTCCACCAAGCGCCTTCACTCAAAGTTTCTCAAATTTGGCGATACATATCGCATGCTGATAGCAAAATACGAACGTAGCGTGCAAGATCTATGGCGCTACGTTTCGTAACATGTGTCTAATTCCGCTTAACCCGGGGCTAGGGGCCGTATGAACCCATGTACTTTAAGATCCTCATGATACTCATATGAACAGTCACAATCAAAGCGTGACTGAGATACATCATTCTTTAGATGACGACTTCACAACGAATATTATGGATTAAGAATACTGATCAGCGATACGGATTTGATATTTTTGGAACATCATGATGTCTTGCCGGCATCATTGAAAACTGTTGAACGCTTCTCTCTTGCAGGAAACAAGCCTATGTTTATGTATACTATGATTGTCTTTTTGAATTTGGTGCTAATACTGTTATACAGAATATGGAATAGGTCTTTGGATTATGGACGCGGATATTCTCTAATGGACGACGGCTGAATTATGAATGACGGACTAGACGCTTGTAATTTCACCACAAAAAAAACCGAGAAACTATTATACTGGTAAATTCTCATATCATATACCAGATAGCGCTATAGGCCACCACAGTGAGAGATTAGCATAAGTAACGGATATACCGAACAATTGTGT
>JAVTVY010012519.1:0-57694 GCA_036873755.1 Hanleya hanleyi
ATTCGATAGAGTCTCAGCGCGCGCCCAGCAAATAGCTCCACAGTCTTCCACCAGGGTGACTTTATCTTCATAGACGTATAACCCCACCTGGTAGGGTGTAAGAGGCAGAATGGCTCGTAGGTCGGATGACATGCTTGCTGTAAATGTCGAACGGTGAATGACACGCACTCTGTCTCATCCCTGGTATTTATAGTGTCAGGTACTATTCTGTGAGAGGCTCCTCCTGTGGAGAGAGTACTTCATCCACCATGGGGACTACTTGTTGCAAAGCCGTCCATAGATCGGGGTCCAGAGTAAAACCCCCTCGCTTGAGACAGAGAAGTCGAGCAAAATAGGGACCGCGGAAAATGTAGACATCGTCACACAGGTGAATGCTATCCCCGTCGAGGTTACCGCATAACACACGTTTCAAGGTAATCCAGCCTTCCGGGGATAAAGAGACACACGCGGGTTCAGACGTACACCAACATCGGCTATCGTCATCGATGAGCTCCACGCGTTGGGGGTATAACAATAGAGTACAGTCCGGTGTAAGAGTGCGGGTAGCTAGAGAGCACGCCTGGGGGTAGAGTACGTCGTGGACATCGGTGATAATAGCTTTCAGCGCCTGCCATAATGCCGGCCGGAGTAGGATAGCGGCACCCCCACACTGTTCTATCCGGGGAAAAAAAGAATCATCTCTACCACTTCGCAGGTACACACCGACTCCCACATGCAGGAAATCGACTTCGGGCTCTTTTCCCTGTAACAACCGTGTTAATAGAGTCCAGCCTGCTAGGCTTAAACATAGCTTCACTTCTCGAGGATGTTCTTCGATGAGCTGCAATTCATGATCATAGACGATGAGAATCACATCAGACGTGAGTTGGAAGAAAGCGAGCTCCTTTCCGTGCGCTGCCATAATGGTGAATGACAAAACACCGTCCAGGCAAATGTGTATATACCGATTCTTGCTAATTTCATCGTAATAAAAAAATTCGTACGCGTACCCTGTTCTAGAAAAATAATTAAGATTTACAATGCAATTTTTTGTAGACTGGCTCCAAGATAAAATATACTTCACAGAACATTTGCGACGACGCTACATCTGTGTGTCATTTGTGCCTGCACTGTAAAACAATTAAGAATTCGCGCACAGATGGAAGAGAAGACAACATTGAAATCGTCTCCAAAATGTTTCACCGGCCTATTGGTTATTAGCTCCCTTTCAAGACATCCCATTCGCAGTGCCTGTAATGGCCGCTAGATGGCGTCATGCCCAGCGCACCAAAATCATTCGGAACTCTGCTCGTTGACCCTGCACTGAAACGAAGGCTATGTTTTTAATAATTTTCTATAGTTCTCTTTCGATAAACCCGTTACAATTTTCAGGGTAATATTATAAGGCTGTAAGCCATAGTCTTGACGTATTTTTAGCCAGGAAAATCGATTTATTTTCAATGTACCGAGTTTTCCATACTACCGTGCTATAACGTTACGCATTGAAAAATCGCTAAATTCATTAAAAATAACGGCATAGTCTAGCGCTAGGCTGCTAAATTTTTTAAATACTACACTATGAATTGCCTGAGTTCAATTGGAAATAAAATTTATACGTGCACTGACATTTATTGTAAAATCACAACCGTTTATAATTGAGAAAGAAACACAAACATATTTTCTGCAGCGTAAATTTAGACGGCCCCAGCTAGAGCCATTTCGCCGAGGTCCGCGCTTTGTATATATATATAGCGGCCAGCTTGATGCGGGTTATTCCAAAACCTTTCACTGCCATAACAACAGCTATACACAGAGAGAGAAGAAAAATGAGCCAAGCAGCCATGTCTACCACATCTGGGCGAGGAGGAATATCGAGACGGAAGAAGCGGGCAATGAAGAAAGAAATCAAGGAATTTTGGCTAAAAGAATTCACGGGGTGGTGTGCCAGACTGGACGGCGATTGTACAGGTGTGGGAACAGCAGAAAATGTGCGGGCGCTACTAAATGGTGCCAGAACCATCAGCGAGGAGGGGTGGTTCCACCTACTTCAGCAGACCTTGGAGGACGAGATGCGCCCTGCCCTTCCTCGGTTGCTGGCGCCCCGCCCACCACCACAAGAGCCAGCAGTCCAGCCTGTTGTGGATAATTTAGCGCCCTTTCCCCTCCAAGACCTGCCCTGCATTTTTGAAGAACCACCAACAATAGCTCCGGCCAACTTTCTAGAGGATATGCCCATCAGTCCAGATCTCGAAGATGAGGATGTTCAACATCGATACACGTTAACTCCGTATAGATACTTCTCGGTGAGCAAGATGTAGGGGGGTAGACAAGAAAACCCCCTCCTGAAGAAAACAGGGATATCAAATTGAACCATAACAGCTCTTTTCAGAGCTAACCAATGCTTCTCGAAAGAGAACTTCTAACTTGGGCACAAATTTCAAAAGCATAGGTCCCACATTACCCCTCTTTTTTATTCTATTAGCAAACTGCATCACCAAAAAACAACCCCTGCCCCATATTAACGGTCCTTGTCAGGACTAATCTCTCTCTTATAAACACAGGTTTTATTTTTGTTTTTTTCTCTCTCCCAGTAATTAATATTACAGCCCGAATGATAACGGACTGAATTTTTTTTTTTTATTTTGATAGAAGTTATAACATTACAGCCCGAATTATAACGGACTGAAATTTATTTGAACCAGCACAGGGATATATATATGTGTGTGTGGGGATCTGGTGTTAATTTTTTGTGCTTTTTTAATGTTAGAAGTTTCCCCTTTCGGAAAAATGAGGTGGTTCTTAAAAGAACCTTTGGATATGTAAGCGATTACATCGTTGAGAGGGCCTGTTGGCGTTGTCTTCTCTCAGTACACAGGGACATGTTAAAGGTATCAATTCACACACTAGGGGTTTGTTAGCATCCGCACACGCTGGTATTTGGGCATGTCGATCAATACAAGCTACACACAAAGCTTGGTGTCCGCAGGGGAAAATAGCGTATTTAGCGAATTGGTTACTGCATTCCACGCAGTGTAAATAGGAGACTGGTTGGCGTTCTGTGTTGAATCCCAGTGTTGTTGTTGTTATTGCGGAAATGTAGTGCATCACGTCTTCGTTTTCTTTTTGGCTTATTTTTCTGGTATTCTCTCTTATTCTCTTCTTTCTTCCGTCTTTTCTGTTTTTTCTCTCCTGTTGCCTATTTCTATTGCTTCTGGGGTCTGTTCTATGGCTTCTGTCGTCTTTTCTATGGCTTCTGACATCTTTCCTGTTTTTTCTCGCGTCTGTCCTCTTTCTTCTTAAGTCTTTCCTCTTTTTTTCGGGTACTGTGGTTTTTAAGTCCTCCCTCTTCTCTTCCTCATCTTTTCCTTCTTCTGTATCTGTATCATCTGTATCTGTATCTTCTGTATCTGTATCATCTGTGCCGGTTCCGGTTTCTTCTTGTGCTTTTTCTTTAGCTTGGGGGCTTTGTTGTTGTGGTTTCAACATAGTTTCCAACACACGGTCTATGTCGTCAAAACATTGGTATTCCACTGGGGTAAGATCCGGTGTCGCTGCTAGGAAGTTACTAAGCTGCGATGTGGCTGGGGGGTCACTAAGATGAGGTGTGGTTGGTGGGGGGTAGTCCCGGGCTTGAGGTGGAAATAAGTCTTTCATTATAGCATCCAACCATGGTTCGTCATGTACCATATTAATGATGTTGCCCAGCAGTTGTACTTCATTATCATGATTTGTGATGAGGTCTGGTATATCAATATCCATGATTTCAGCCAGGGGTGACTCCATCACTGGGCACTCAGGCTAATTGTGAATGACTGAAAAAAATACTGCGCGCTATTTATAGTGTAAGGCGCGGACCGTAGCGAAAACACTCTAGCTGTGTCGTCTGCTACAGTTACGCTCAACAAAATATGTTTGTGTTTCTTTTACAATTTTAAACGGCTGTGATTTTGCAATAAATGTCAGTGCACGTATAAATTTTATTTCCAATTGAACCCAGGCAATTCATGATGTAGTATTTAAAAAATTTAGCAGCCTAGCGCTAGACTAAGCCGTTATTTTTAATGAATTTATCGATTTTTACACGCCTAACGTTAGTGTACGGTAGTATGGAAAACCCGGTACACTGGAAATAAATTGGTTTTCCTGGCTAAAAATACGTCAAGACTATGGCTTACAGCCTTATAATATTTCCCTGAAAATTGTAACGGGTTTATCGAAAGAAAACTAGGAAATTTTTATCCTTGGGCAATGGTAACACAGCACTATACAGTGTGCAGGCAAAAAATTTTTAGCAGATACCACCATATTGCACTCACTGACACCGGCCGCCATCTTGCAACCCGCCACCCACCATCCACATGCCGCCATCTTGAATCCCACCACCCACCACCATCCACATGCCGCCATCTTGAATCCCACCACCCACCACCAACCACAACCGTCTAGACTATAAATAACGCGTAGTATGTTGACATTTATTCACAAATACAATCATGGGTACAAGAAGACGACCAATGTTCACCCACCACCCTCCTAGAGATCCTAGAGAGATGGTTACCAGAGAGGTGGTTACCAGTGAAGATGATGGTGGAATATCCATAATTACAAGCTTGCAGCAGGTTATTACAGACGAAACCAACATACGGCGAAGTCAAGAAGAACTGGAACAGCTACAGCGGGATGTAATGCAAGAAGATGCCAGGTTGATAAGACGAAGTCAACAACAAGACCAAGAAATCAGCAGGATGGCCGCCATAGAAGAAGAAGATACCGATATAACTGATGGGGAAGAAGAAATTACATGGTTAAATAGTAATAGACCTGCAACAACTACAACGGCTATAACGACGTCGGTTTCCGAAACTCCCAGTATAACGACTTCAGCTTCCGAAACAACACCACAACAACCATGCTCTTGGGCCGAGGTAACCCGCCTCAACGAGCAAATTAACGGCATGAGACAAGACATGAATCTAATGGACGCTGAGATTTCAAGACAGAACAAAGAGCGACATAAGGAAGAAAAAAAATCAAGATGTAGCGTGTGTACAGACGAAGAGAGCCTGTACGCCGTATTGCCGTGTGGCCATTTATGCATCTGTAAAGATTGTTGGGTCACGCTAACGTGTGTAGGAGACATGTGCCACTGCGTTGAAGCAGGCGAACAACATTTAAAAATCAAGTGTCCAATATGCAGGAAGCATGTGGGTGGAATAAAAAGAATCTACCGCGCATAAAACAAGTGTCGTAACACAAAAAAAAAGCCCTTTTCAGGGCTGCCCCATCTTTCCGAAAGAGGAAACTTCTATGAAAAAGCACAAAAAATTAACACCAGATCCCATCATCCTCCTGCCCTATGAAAAATAATTTTTTAATTTTTTTTACAATTTTTTTGAAATTATTGAAAAAAAAGGGAAAAAGGGCCCATGGGGGGAGGGAGGGGGGAAGAAGGAATAGCCAAAAAATTCATTTTTAAAATTTAAAAAAAAAGAAAGAAAAGAATGAACACTAACAACCATTTTTTTAATTTTCTACTATTTTTTTTACTATTTTTTTGAAATTATTGAAAAAGGGGGAAAGGGGAGAATGGAGGGGGGGACAACGGGGAGGGAGGGTTGGTGGAATAGCCAAAAAAAATATTTTTTTTTAAAATTTAAAAAAAAAGAATGATAGAGCCAAAAAATTTTTTTTTAATTTTCTATTTTTTTTACAATTTTTTTGAAATTATTGAAAAAAGGGGGGAAGGGGGAAGTGGAAGGCTGAAATTTTTTTTTTTTTTTTTTTTTTTTTTAAATTTAAAAAAAAAGAAAAAAAAGAATGAACACTAACAAGCATTTTTTTAATTTTCTACTATTTTTATTAACACAAATAGAATGAACGTGTTCACAAGGGTATTGAATTTTAATACAATTATATCTGAGTATTGAATTTTAATACAATTAACAGTTAAAAAACTCTGAATTTTTAATACAATTATACGCTCTCAAGTCACTTCAATGAATGTGTAGGAATACGGTAAATGTTTTTCAACACTTGTTCAATAGTTCTGCATTTAATACAATTAACAGTAAAAAAACTCTGAATTTTTAATACAATTATACGCTCTCAAGCCACTTCAATGAATGTGTAGGAATACGGTAAATGTTGTTCAACACTTGTTCTGAACACTTGTTCAATAGTTCTGCAACAAGACTTGTTTGAACTCATCATCGTCTTTCCGTCCCTGGTGCACGTAGATGTAGGTAATAATCTCTTCACGTGGAATTTTGGGAGGGCAGGCAGCTTCCACTGCCAGGGCAATTTGCGTCTCGGTCACGGTCTGTAGTGCCTCAGTGATGGTGGCGTATGAGGGTACACTAGTGTCCACACACGTATGCTTGTCTATCGGACTGTTATTTTCACAGCCTGCGCATTCTTGGATACGCAAGTGTGAAATGCCAGGTCTGATTAGAGCCAGGACTGTGTCGATGTACTTCTTATAAATATAGTGAGACACCTGGTAGGCCAGGGCTTGACGAATTGTACTTGCGAGACTCTGCAACTTCCGCCAGGCCGTTAATTTCAAGGTGACACCCTGAGGACAAGCAACAAGCTCTTGCGTATCTAACCTCATTCTCCATTTACGAATATGCACCAGGAGCTGGTCGTTGAAATAAGCACAGCTGACAAAGGTGTCGTCACCCACAAACAATTTCGCTTCGTCACTCCCCTGGTCGCGAATAACCGCATCGATGACGTAATCAAGGGTCTCCAGTTTTTGCCAGGTGTCTAAGGTCATGGCAATATGCCTACCGGGTCTGTCGTTAAAGCCCGATGCATTAAAATGCACTTCTTCGTCTTTGACACTCACAGTTAAATAGGCTGAGAGCTCCCAAATGTCCGTGTGGGCTGCCTGGTAGGCCTGTTGGATAATGTTATTGATATCCTGCACAGACATAGGAAGTTGCACCTCTTCTTTCACAGGCTCAGGCACTTGCTGGGGTACTGGCTCAACCACTGACTCAGGTATTTCTAACGGTGTTAGTCGGGGGCGTTTGGGTCGTCCAGCGCGTTTGGCAAGTGTACTCTCTGGGGTAGTGTGCGTACGTTTGCTAGCTGTACGCTCTTCGGTGGTATCCATGACTAAGATATCATCATCTACAAGGGGAATTTCAAGTAGATCTGCTAGTTCTTCATTTCCCGTCTTCTTCAGCGCCTCCACGAAGGCTAGAAATGCATAAGGGCCACGGCGCAGTAGACCGTCGATGAGAGCTCTGTTTTGTCGTGAAGGGGTGTTCTCCGCCATGATATCTTCGACACCCTGTTTCAGGAGTATGTTATCGTCCATAAGCAGATCACATAATTCGGCCGCATGCTGCATCTCATCAATGAGGCGAAGACGGTTCTTTTGAAGCGTCACTAGGTCGGCTGAATTCATCATGACTATGGGCTCAGGCTGGTGAGTAACTGCTACGGCGTAATAGTCTGGTGAATTTGCACTGGTAAAATGAAATATAGTAAAAGGTTCTCCACAGCTCATACAAGTAGGCAAGCAGGCTGGCTGACTGGCTAGAGGTGAAGCAGGCAGGCAGGCAGGCAGGCAGGCAGGCAGGCAGGTAGGCAGGCAGGCAGGCTGGTCAGGTCAGGTAAGTCAGAGTGCTACGCAGGGTAGTGCAATGAATACACCCCTTCCCTAAAAATCGACTCCTTTTATACGTTTTTCTACAAGCCGCCATCTTAAACCCACCTCCCACCCACCACCATCCACATGCCGCCATCTTAAACCCACCTCCCACCCACCACCATCCACATGCCGCCATCTTAAACCCACCTCCCACCCACCACCAACCACAGCCGCCATCTTAAACCCACCTCCCACCCACCACCAACCACAGCCGCCATCTTAAACCCACCTCCCACCCACCACCATCCACAGCCGCCATCTTAAACCCACCTCCCACCCACCACCAACCACAGCCGCCATCTTAAACCCACCTCCCACCCACCACCATCCACAGCCATAAATACTTAAACCCACCTCCACCCACCACCATCAGCCCGCCATCTTAAACCCACCTCCCACCCACCACCATCAGCCGCCATCACCAGAAGCCACCTCCCACCACCATCCCCACAGCCGCCATCTTAAACCCACCCTCCCTCCCACCACCAAACACAGCCGCCATCTTAAATCCACCTCCCCCCCACCACCATCCACAGCCGCCATCTTAAACCCACCTCCCACCCACCACCAACCACAGCCGCCATCTTAAACCCACCTCCCACCCACCACCATCCACATCACCCCACGTGACCACAATACTCGCTTCTGATTGGCTGACGCGTGACGTCACAAAGGTCATATGCAAATTTCTGAGGTCAACGGGTGTCGTTTGACGCTTTGTATACTACTGATACATACGCTGGAAAAAGACTTGGAAATTCATTTGAATAAAGAAGCTGTTAACAGCTCCTCTCTTGTAAGAAACGATATTGAGTTTTATTATTTTTATTCCATACAGATGAAAATACATCCGCTTTAAAGCATACGATAAACGAGAAAAGGAGTAGTTACGGTGACATACGAAGAACATCCTTGGATGTTATATTAGTAAAGCGAAAAAAATATTTTTTTAATTTCTCAACAAATCCAAAGTTTTATAATGATAACGCTCAGCCAGAGTCAAAAGTGACGGAAAACAGAGTCGACCAATGTTTGAAATTGGGCTTTCGTCTGTTTTTATCCTCCTCATATACACTTTAGCGTGCATATTTACTATATCTAAACATGACCCCTTGAACCAAAATAATATGTCGATGTAATATTACGGCAGATATGGTGACTTTGAAAAAGGATTCCTTTTGTCAATTTGTCATATTTTAGATATATCAGAAAATCCATACTAAAATGTATACGAAAGAGACAAACACAGACGAAAGCCGAATTTCAAACGTCAGTCGACGATGTTTGACGTCACTTTTGACTCTGAGCGTTAACGATACAAAAAATCGATATTTTTTGCTTTACGAAACACCATTTTTGTGCAAAATTAAAGAAATTATTGTTCCTGAGAGAGTGAAATACTCTTATTTAGGACAAAAATTTCTTGCATAAACAAAGCTAACAAAACTTACTTGTCTGAAACAACATGAAGAAGATTCCAAAGAATCGGTTGATAATGGCATCACGGTCCGAGTTGGTCATTCTTGCATACCAGTCACCCATTTCCGTGAGATAGGTGCATTTCGCTGACCACAAGGGGGCAGCACCGAGGCCAATGATAATTGACGCAGGCGCAATGAGAGGCCATGAGGCGTAGAACTGAGCAGCCATGTAAAGGACGTAACAAACCATAGATACGGCGATTGTCCATTTACAGCCGAGAAATGCGATAACTATGGTGGGAAGGAGCGTACACGAGACGACGAGGGCGCCATAGATGATGGCGAGACCCCCTGTGCCTAAATCCGCCTCCTTGTTCAAGCTACTCTGGAGATTAACCATAGACTGGAAAGCCGTAAAAAGAAACATGAATGCGAAGCTGACAACGAAAAGGTTTTTGAAGATTTGGTTCCTGGTCATTTTATACTCCACTGCTTTGGCGGCCATCTCCAGGGTGCCGTTGGTAACATCTCGCTCGTCTTTGTACTTTTCCTCGAGGTCCGCCATTGTCACCGGCTAGTAGGAGGTATCCAAACTGTGGAGAAAAAATCTGTGTCGTGATGTTTCATTCCGGATCGCTCAGGTAGGAAACGACCACGTGCCTGTAGAGATTACCGAAAGCAAAGATGTGCCTGCACAAAAAACTGTGCATTTAACGCAGGACGAATGGGCGAAATTGAGAGACGATGACATGGGCGACATGATATTTGAGGTTGCAACTAACGACCCGTTATTATTATATAACGATGTGTACCAGAGCTGCATCTCGTCGTACTTACACTTCGGGTACAACTATAAGAGAATCTATCCCGTTATAAATGAATTTATCTTAGATATTATCGAGTGGCTAAATCTGACGAAGATTGTCAGTCTCGTTCTACGAAAATAAGATTATTTCTCTGTGGGGCCGAATGCCTACATGGTCTTACTGAAAGCGTTCTATAGTCGCTATAACATGCTCAAAAACGTCCGGGTTGACCACAAACATAGAGCACAGACTAAATCAACAGACATTGATCAGACAAAAGAGTGTTGCGACAGACAACTCAATGGTACCCATTGAAACATGTAATAATTGTTTGCGCTTAGTATACAGGCGTGTTTGCGCTGTAGACGGTTACATTATGCCATACTAATTGCGCCGAATTTTGAAATGTTAAATAAATGTATATCTTTACCTGTTTCATTTCTCTTAGATCGAATTAAACGCCGTCATTATATCACTTCGAATTGTTTTCTATTTGGTGTATGATCTATTTGAGCTCCCCGAGTATCGAGTTCTCCGGACATAGAAATTTTTGAGCTCCTTGACTATACAGGCATCAAAATTTACGGGCTGCCCGAGAATAAAGCTCCACGAACTTTGACCTTCACGAGCTTCCCGAAAAGAAAGCTCTCCGAAATTTGACCTTTCAGGACGAAAAGTTGCGAGGGTCCATTCACCGGAACGTTGTTATGGTAGATATAAATCATAGTTTGCTGATGTTACCTATGCTCAAAGAGGAGAATTTGCCAAGTCTGTTCAATTTATTTAGACTGTTGCGCCCCTTAAACAGTGATAACAATAAAATCAGACAGTACGACAGGCATGGGTGATAAAAATAAAATCAGATAGTACGACATGCATGTGAGTGTCCAAAGAATCTGCACGTTCAGTGTAAATAGGAAAGGATAATACCAACATGTATGGTACAAACTGGGTAGTATACCACCCGTTCATGATCATGATCAGCGGAACTATGGGCTGTGGAAAAACCCATAGGATGTTGCAATTCTTGGAACATGAAAATTACAACCTGTTCATACGATGCTATGGCCAGTGGCAGGTTGCCTATGAAAATATATCATTACAACACGCGAAATTTGTTCCCAGCATCCCCTGCGACATCGTCGTCCCACAACATTAACTTATTCCAATAGAACAAGGGCGTTTTCGATTATCGAACAATGCCAGCTTTACTCGGGTAAAATAATGGAACACTCACAACCATAGGTTTCGCCTTGGCGCTTTCATAAACCGATCCATTAAAAGCCCGTTCCTTCTCATTCATCAAACGCTATATAGACGATCTTCTCGCTGTGGATAATCGCTATATAAATGACTCAGTGAAGGATATATATTCACCTTCACTGGATTTGAAGGAAACTACAGACAGCACATCATACTTAGACCTATATCTCTATAAAAATGAAGCGGGCCTCCTCTCTCGTCGACTTTATGACAAAAGAGATGATTACAATTTCGCCATCGTAAACTATCCCTTTCTGGACAGTAATATTCCAGTGGGACCGGCATATGACGTATACATATCTCACCTAGTAACATTTGCTAAATCCTGTCTTAAATGTGACGATTCTAATCAACGTCACAACAGATTGTTGCAGAACCTTATTAAACAGGGCTATACCACCAAGCGCCTCTACTCAAAGTTTCTCAAATTTGGCGATACATATCGCATGCTGATAGCAAAATACGAGCGTAGAGCGCAAGTTCTATGACGTTACGTTTCGTAACTTGTGTCTAATTCCGCTTAACCCGCGGCTAGGGGCCGTATGAACTCATGTACTTCAAGATCCTCATAGTGCTCATATGAACAGTCACAATGAAAGCGTGACCGAGATACATCATTCTCTAGATGACGAATTTACAACGAATATTATGGATTAAGAATACTGATCAGCGATACGGATTTGATATTTTTGGAACATGTCTTGCTGGCATGATTGAAAACTGTTGACCGCTTCTCTCTTGTAGGACACTAGCCTATGTTTATGCATACTATGACTGTCTTTTTGAATTTGGTGCTAATACTGTTATGTGGAATATGGAATAGGTCTTTGGATTATGGACGCGGATATTCTTCAATGGACGACGACTGAATTATGAATGACGGACCAGGCGCTTGTAATTGGCGATGCTGACCAATCAAAATACTGTTTATCATGGGCAGTTCGTCATGTAAGAATCTTCAAACAGGGAACACAGTGTGCATTACAGCTTAGCTTTTTCAGGTTCCCTACATGTAGTCACCTATTGTATTTTCTTTACATGACGAATAGGCCGTTATCATGGTTCCACAAGAGCTTTTTCAGACAGAAATCTGCTACCATCGAAGGCAGATTTTAATGAACATCGACAAGTATGTTGACAGATAGAGTAATATAACATTCTGATTAGGTTTCATCTAATTTTCAGGAAATATTGTTTTGACTTCAAGAATTCGGAATGACGCTCATGCATTCTTTTCTGGGGATGTGGCTCTGCGTTGCCGATAAAGGACAGCGCCCCAAATAATCAGTTCCACCCACTCCGTATCAGACCTCGCTCTTGATAGAGTCATAAAGTTCTCTTCTCCTGGAGCTCATACAACCTTGTGAGGGTAGAACCATCGCATCCTATGATAGAGTCGCTATATAGCTGAAATATTGCTGAATGCGACGTTAAACCCTAATTCTCTCTCTCTCTCTCTCCTATGATAGATGATAGTCCATGGCCCATAGCAGACGAATTATCAATACACGGGGAAAAAAACAAAAAACCCCAAACAACATAGGTTCCTCTACAACATGGAAAGGGATACGGGACAGGATTTCAGCCTGGGAATCCAAATAGCCTTTGCTTTGAAGAAAACTATACTTTGATTGGTGTACATTCGATAAGTAAAAATAATAAAAATATAAAAAAAATATATTTTTGTCTGTTTAAACAACCCTCTTTAAACTGGATATTTCTCATACAGTGTTCTCATTTTCACTTCCTAGATACTTTTTGATAGACAATTCCTATTAAACATTGTTATTCCAGTTTTTCGTATTGGTGTATAGCATTTCGAATTTAAAAATAATGAGCCGATGTTTACATTGATGCAAATTAATCAAATTAGCAAGCTATAAGTTCAAAGCTCATCGAAAAGCCAACGCATCTGATGGAAACTGAGCTGTGTCACCGTCACATGTAAGAAACGGCTCATAGAAAATTTGGGAAAATATTGATAGAGGGAAGGTTCTTATTCAAAATACGAGTCTGTATGGTCCGACGGTAGTTTTTGTTCCTCGGGTGAGAGAGGGCGGCGCTGATACCTTCGCCTTTATAATAATAATTTATAGGGCTTCGTGTTTCTCACAGTTTAGCGAGACGGGGACCGGAGTCCTAACATTTTATTCATTCGAATAAGATATTAATCACTATACTGTGACAGAGTTCAGTTTATTGCCGTTCACTACATCGTACAGACCTAGACTTGAGCCTTTTCTGCTGCACAAAGACAATAGCCTCCTACATGAAGTATCTACCCTTACACTATATGACTAGAAGATAAACCGTAAGTAGCAGGTAGCTCAGTTGATTGGTTAACGGGGCCAAACTCGACAAACAGGAAGCAGCAATCCCAGAATTTGATTGGATAATTAGCATTGAGCAAGTTCCCAAGAGAATGCAGCCAAAATCTCCTACAGCCAATTACAATACGCAAATACACATTAGATTACGCGATTATGTAGAATTCTAAAGCATCTGCATGATCTTCAGCACTGAAAGCATCGGGAGATTGCTGTTCTATATTGGACGATATGGTACCCTATCTCACGTGACTCTATTCCAAAATGGACCTATTCCAAATACGATTTGGACGGGGTGGATAGGTTATCGCACCGTCTGCTCCATAGTAAAGGGTTATAAGTGAGAATTACTCGCGATTTTCAACTTTGAAAAGATTTTTGATTACATTATCTGTTTTCACTTAGTCTTGCGACTCGAAAGGCTTACAAATGCGAATAGGGCGTGGCAATCGTAGTAAATTTATGAATGACACACGTGCAGAAATCGCAACATTGCAATGACAAAAGCTGTCACTCCAGATAAGAGTTCAGTCGGACCGCTGTTCACATTAGGCGGCGCACCTGTTTTAGCTAAGTTATGTTGATATAGCGGACTGTAAATTGCTCTTGTGTCGGCTGTAAACTCACGCGCTGCTCGAGGGCGGAGTCAGCAAAACTGTGATGGCAACTGTCTCGAGGTCGTACAGATCAACGCCGTAATCGGTGTGGGATAATTATTGGAATCTGGTATAAATGATTCTTCATCGCACATAAGATCGCGTCCATGTGAATTCTGTAATTTTTAAAACGAGGAGAATAGACCAGTCCCAGTGGAACATCAGAAAAGATGATCTGGACGGGTTTATCAAGAGTTTGTTGTTAGGGGTAATTGAATTTCAAATGGGTACGATGACCACATTTATTCTTTTATTTAGCATTGGTAACATTTGTAAATGATGCTTTAGAATAGAAATAAATGTTACTTTTCCGTCCTCTAACTGCCTGCGGCTTCGTCCCAAAACAATAGGCAATTCCGTTTTACCATCCATTATCTGGGCAGTTAGAGAACGGAAAACCAACATTTATTTCTTAAATTAACCGCAACTTTAGGTTGAATTCTGATAATTTTGCAGCAAAAAAAACCAAACACATTTGGAGTGCTTGATCAGTTTATTCAGATTTGTAACACTTGTGAAGTCAGCTATTCTTCTGTAAAACTTAAAAGCAGAAAGATTGAAATTGGAGCGATATACAAGAGGTGGGAAAAATTGACGTCTGGTGACTAAAAAGCAACCATATGACTCCACGGGAAAGCTCCCTTCGTCACCTAATCTGCAGACCCGAGAATACGGTAGATTCTCGGACGTAGCCTTAGTATCTCAGCCGCGCTGTTATTGCATATGTTCATGAGGAGACTATGAAGTATCTACACGACCCCTAGCACCGGCTTAAGCAGAATCACATACGCTAGCCCGGGAGCTGTGATGATAGATCAGCTGAAACAAATAAATCATCGGAATATTATGGATGAGCATCCAGGAAATCTGATGAAGTAAACGCCTCAACACGGGGTAAACCTCGTAAATGCAAGAATACCAAGAAAAACTAACCTGACCAGTCTTGGGCATTTCCATCTTATTCTCCATTTTACGAGAATTGTCAAGTTCTACATGGATAAGGGGTGATTGTTTCCTTTTGCACAGGCGATTATGTAAACCTAATTGGCATAGGTGGATTCAGCCACCCCCTCCCTTCTCAAAGAACATTTCCCTACTGCTCCGAAATAAACAAACGTTGAGAGCTGTAACTTAGAACAGTTATAGCTTATAATATTGAGGTTATTTTGAGCCTGTTGCATACTATTCGGAGCAGAGCATCATGAGTAAATTCAAAATGGATGACATTAGGTTTTACCGAAAAGTTCTGTTTTCGTCGTATTTCTTCGATATGAATGTGGTATTCTTCGTAAAAGTGCTCAAAAGTATTTTATCCCAAATAAGATGATTATTTACTAATTTACCAGGCAGTTTCAGCAAAGAAACTTGCACAAATAAAAAATTGGGAAAATCGGTCCGAAAAATCTTCCACAAAATGGCTTATTTTTGAAATATGTCACTGTGATGTCATCATGGCCGCCATCTTGGATTTTGTGTCATTTTCTGGAAGCGCTTCAACCAGTGGCAAGTTTCAGCTTCCCAGCCTGAAAAATAACGCAAATAACGAAGCTGTTTGGAGGCTGACTATTGTTTGAATAACAATATTGCCCCTCAGATGAACTTTTTGGGGGCCAGGGAGCATCACAGAGCCCAGAGCAAAGGGCACCCACTGTGGGGGGCCTAATCGTGTATTTGCGCCTAATCGTGTCAGCGCCAAATCGTGTAACAAAATTGCGCCTAATAAAGTGTTGCGCCTAATCGTGTAGGAAATTTGCGGTTAATGGTGGAACTGCGCCTAATCGTGTACGAAATTTGCGCTTAATTGTGGAACTGCGCCTAATCGTGTACGGAATTTGCGCCTATTTGTGTAAATGCGCCTAATCGTGTAAGGAGGTTGCGTCTAATCATGTAACTGCTCCTAATCATTTGAACGATCTTGCGCCTAATTTTGCGTTGCGCCTAATCGTGTAGAAAAATTGCTCCTAATTGTGGAACTGTGCCTAATCGTGTAGGAGATTTGCTCCTAATTGTGGAAATGCGCCTATTCGTGTGAGAAATATGCTCCTAATTGTGGAACTGCGCCTAATCGTGGAAATCATTTTGCGCCTAATTATGCGTTGCGCCTAATCGTGTAAAAAATTTGCGTCTAACTGTGGAAATGCGCCTAATTGTGTATAGAGACTGCGCCTAAACGTGCACAACGTGAAGACATAAGTAGTATGTAAAGGACGGATACAGTCAACTTGACCGTTCGTCATTTTTGGGGAGGTCACGGGGAGATCACGTGATCAAGAGGTCAAGGTCACTATAGTTCCGGGACTTCCGGTCACGTGGCCTTTGGGGCATGTATTCCTCCTCGGTGATGCGGTCTGGCGGTGATGCGGTTGCGGAGAAAAAGCCTCGGCGGACAGAATGTAGTCCCAAATACGTGGGAGCGGGGGGAAATTCTCCTGCAATCTTCTCCAATCTTCGGGACATTTTGGGGGCGAGAGGAGCCCCTAGTCAACCGATTGGGTCGAGTGAGGTGTCAAAGTGGAGCGCTCGTCCAGGGTGATCAAGTCATGGGTGGATGCATGCAAATTGAGGATTTGCCCCAAAAATATGAAAAGCGGAACACGGACTTTATCCCTAATATTGGGGAAAACTCCTATCAACAAGTTCCAAAAGGGCTAATATCGGTCTCCGGCTTATCGGGCCTGCCTATCAAGTCATGGGTGGGTGTACGTAAAAAGAGGACTTGTCTCCGAAAATATCAAATGCGGAACACGGACTTTACCTCAACAATAGGAGAACAATTCGAACATTTGCATCTATAGGGGAAAATGACTGTATGGAGTATGAGGGTGGTCATTGTTTGTGGATTTTACTGTGGGTTGTGGGGTCTTGTTGTCTTCGTCTCACCACGTAAAACACGATGGGAATGGTTCCGGAGCTGAGCGGTGAAATTTTTCGAAAAATCCCGGTACCGGGTAGGTCTGTATTTTGGCCCATACTTGCTCAGTGGATAGGTCTATACTGGAAAATTTACTTCTGGACATTGCGATATGGGTTGTGCGATCTTGTTTTTCAAGTCTCACCACGTAGAACACGATGGGCGGGGTCCCGAAGCTAAGCGGTGAAATTTTTCGAAAGGTTCACGGAGGTCTGGATAGGCCCATAGGCCTACTGGCTATGTGGATAGGTCCATACTGGGCAAGTCGCATATGTTCATTGCGATATGGGTTGTGGAATCTTGTTTTTCACGTCCCACCACGTACAACACGATGGGAGGGGTCTCGAAAATAAGCGGTGAATTGTTTTTGAAAAGTCCAGGTACCGGGTAGGTCTGTATATTGGCCCATACTAGCTCAGTGGATAGGTCCATACTGGGAAATTTACTCCTGGACATTGCGATATAGGTTGTGGGATCTTGTTTTTCCCGTCTCGTCAAGTATAACACGATGGGCGGGGTCCCGAAGCTAGGCGGTGAATTTTGGTTTAATAAGTCACTGCGTGTTTGTGTTGGAGTCAGAATGGCGTGCTTTTTATTGCAAGTCGCGTCAATCTGCGCATGCGCATTTGGGTGTAGTAAGTAAAGTGGTCATTTTGGGGTTACGTGGGGGGGTGTTTTGGGTAGAGAGGGACCATCCTTGGTCCGAATGTGTCGTGTGGGGTGTCATTTTGTAGCTCTCGGGGTGTAGACCCCGACTTGAAGCGTGTCCACGTCATCTGTGACATCATTGGTGACGTCATCAATAGAAGTATTAGTGAAAGCGGGCATTTTGGGGTGTGTAGGAAAACGTTTGGGGTAGAGATGGACGACCCTGGTCCGAATGCGTCGTGTGAGGCGTCACCTTGTATCAACGCCTGCCAACGTCAACCTTAACGCTTCAACGCCCTGGTGAATTAGCCCTGAAGATCTGATTTTCTAGATAGTCCGTGAAATTGACACTAATTCATCGAAATGCGGTGACACCCCTCAACGCCTGTCGTTACACCTTAATCCTATGCCTGGGCTTTTTGGGACCTGTCGTGGCCTGGGGTGGGGGACCGAAATGGACCCCCTAATTATCTGTCTTACCCTTGAGCTAGGGAGCTGAAACTTACCACACTATACCCTTGAGTCAAACTACAACAGAAAATGTAAAAAAATCCAAGATGACTGCTTTGATGACGTCACAGTGACGTCATTTTCAAAAACGACATTTTTTGATCGATTTTTTCGGTCAGATTTTCCGAATTTTTTATTTATGCAATTTCTCCGCAAAAACAGCTTGATAAATTAGTAAATATTAATGTGATGTGAAATAAAATAGTTTTTCCCCACTTTTCATCGCAGGAAAGCAGAAATTTTGAAGAAATATGACAAAAACATCACTTTTCTGGACCCCACATGGCCGCCATCTTAAATTTACCCATGATCCTTTCCACGGGGGTCATGCAAATAGGCTCAAACTGACCCCAATATGATAGACTATAAAGTCAGGAAGTTTCAGCCTTACAGGTCATGCGAAAAGGCTCAAAATGACCCCAATATGACAAAATATAAAGTCACGAAGTTTCAGCTCTCTATTTTTTGTCGTTCCGGAGATAGCGCAGAAAGTTTGGCAGGGCGGAGATTTCGCCCCCCCCCCCCCCTATGCCAGGTAGGGTTAACGCCCATGATTTAGACCGGTGAGAGAACAACAACAACAGCAAGGATGACAGGCCAATCATTTTATTATCCCCTCCAGCATCTGTCATATTCGTTCATGCCCGTTAGATGAATTCTCGGCTGCTCTTGTCCAACCAGAATCCCCATTTTAGAAAGTTCCATCTTCGGCCATGTTCGCTCTGATCCGTTTGTTCTAATCGTCGTCGGGCAGGCCAGGAGACCGTTGTGGCAACATGTCCTCAAATAGTTGTTTGCGCATTCTGACATTCATCCGATGGGGTAGTCGGTCAGTTTGGTAACGAAAAACGTGACATTGGTCACCCTCTCCACGACCCGTTGGGTGTTGGGGCGTTGTTGTTGGGCCCATTCCAACACATTCAATTGGTCCACTTGATCCCTCACGGGCTCTAGCGACGCCCTATCCGTGATGGTAAACGGTTGGTCAAATAGCCGGATGTTACTGATCGGATAACAGTATCGGACTTGGTCTGTCTCCTTATGCTGCAGCACATAACCAAACGCCAGATTCAACTTCAAGGCCGCAGTTTGATCGTTGAAGATGGCTTCCACGTACTCGAAGAGCCGACAAAGAGACTCTAATCGGAAATTATAGATGTCTAGTAGCAGGCGATGACGGTGGAAACATCGTCGGATCATGAACCAATGGTCCCTGTAGATGTCACTTAATGGATGGGCGTCCGGTAAGAGTTCACTGGGGGCATCCACTGGATCTTCCTGGAAATGCTCGAAGTCGTCAGTCGTCAGTCACCGGTGTCCTGCTTGATATCTAGGCCTGCTTCGACTATAGGCACAAGCAAACTGGGCATGGGCTCGGTGCTCGGCAAGTGTTGGGTGTGTGGTGTCTCCGTATGTTTCATCTTCCTGGGCTCCTCTTCAGTGAGAGTGACCTTCCTGGGCTCCTCTTCAGTGGAAAGTGGTCGCCCATGCCGTGGTGATGGACAATGAATCAAACGCAGATGCCGTCTTAACTGATTGAGCCGTTTGAAGAGTTGACCACATTCATGCCGTCGCAAATCTTCGGGGCCACTAAATGGCTTCAGGCAGGTCAAACAAGAGAACATTTCGGCTGCGTATCAGAAAATGCTGAACATTCCCACCTACCGCCTCTTTCCTAAGCCCGCAGCCCGCAAGAACTGTCCTACGTTGTTCTTCCCAACAATCAGCTCATCGCTGCCCTGTACACTCGGGTGCGCTATTGTGACATCTCTAGCATTGCGTTATACAATATATTTCCAATATATATTATATAATATCTGCCCTGTATTATACCATATCTTTGCTGTATTATACAATATATGTCCTGTATTATTCAATATCTGTCCTGTATTATACAATATTTGTCCTGTATTATACAAAATATGTCCTGTATTAACCATATCTGTGTTGTATTATAATATATCTGTGATATATTATACAATACCTGTCCTGTATTATACAATGTCTGTCCAGTATTATACCAAATCTGTGCTGTATTATACCTTATCTGTCCTGCATTATACCATATCTGTCCAGTATTATACAATATCTGTCCTGTATTATACCATATATGTGCTGTATTATACAATATCTGTCCTGTATTATACAATATCTGTCCCATATTATACCAAATATGTTCTGTGTTATACCTTATCTGTGCTGTATTATACCATATGTCCTGTATTGTACCATATATATCCTGTACTATACAATATATGTTCTGTATTATACAATATTTGTCCTCTATTATACCATATCTGGCATGCATTATACCATATCTATCCTGTATTATACCATATCTATCTTGCATTATACTAAATCTGTGCTGTATTATACAATATTTGTTCTCTATTATATCATATCTCTCATGCATTATACCACATCTGTCCTGTATTGTACAAAATTTGTCCTGTATTATACAATACCCATGTCCAGTTTGCTTGTGTCTACAGTCGAGGAGGGCCTATATATCCAGCCGGACACCGGTGATACTGTTCCACATACGCCTGACGACATCGAGCATTTCCAGGAAGATCAAGTGAATGCCCCCGGTGATCTCTTACCGGACGCCTATGCATTAAGTGACATTTACAGCGACCATTGGTTCATGATCCGTCGATGTTTCCACCGCCATCGCCCGCTACTAGACATCTACAATTTCCGGCTAGAGGACCTGTCTCGGAAGCCTACTTCAACGATCAAACGACGGCCTTCAAGTTGAATCTGGCGTTTGGTTATGTGCTGCAGCATAATGAGACAGACCAAGTCCGATAATTTTACTCGAGCAGTAACATCCGAGTATTTGACCTACCCTTTACCATCACGGATAGGGCATCGCTAGAGACCGTGCCTGACCAAGTGGACCAATTGGATGTGTCGGAATGGGCCCAACAACAACGCGCCAACACCCAATGGGTCGTAGAGAGGCTGACCAATGTCACGTTTTTCGTTACCAAGCTGACCGACCACCCCATCGGGTGAATGTATTCACCCATGCACTGATAGATACTCAGAATGCGCAAACAACTATTTGAGGATATGTTGCCTCAACGGTATCCTGGGCTGCCCGACGACGATTACAAAAAAAAGGGAACAGAGCGAACATGGCCGAAGATGGAACTTTCTGAAATGGCGACTTCTGATTGGACAAGAGCAGCCGAGAATACATCTAACGGGCAAGAAAGAATATGACAGATGCAGAGCCAAATGGTGGCCTCTGATTACTTGAGGCTACTTGTATTATAAACATACTCAACGCAGTTCCCCCAGCTAGGGTCTGATATAATGGAGGCGATAATAAAATGATTGATCTGTCATCATTTTTGTTCCTGTTTTTCTCTCACCGGTCTACATCATGGGCGTTAAGGCGTAACGACAGGCGTTGACGGGCGTCACCGCATTTCGATGAATTAGCTGTCAATTTCATGGACTATCTTGAAAATCAGAGCTTCAGGGCTAATTCACCAGGGCGTTGAAGCGTTCAGCAGGCGTTGATACTCCTCACATGACCCATTCGGACCACGGATGGTCCATCTCTACCCCAAATGCTTTCCTACACACCCCAAAATGTCCGCTTTCGCTAATACTTCTACTGATGACGTCTCCAATGACGTCACAGACCACGTGGACATACCTCAGATGGTGGTCTACATACCGACAGCTACAAAATGACACCCCACACGACGCATTCGGACCAAGGATGGCCCCTCTCTACCCCAAACACAACCCCACGCACCCCCGAAATGACCACTGTACTTACTACACCCAACTGCGCATGTGCAGATTGACGCGACTTGCAATAAAAAAACACGCCATTCTGACTCTACCCTACAAAAGCTTCACTTTGACACCTCCCACGACCCATTTGGACCAATAGTGGTCCATCTCTACCCCAAACACACCTCATGCACCCCCAGAATGTCTGTTTTCTATACTACTACCAGACTGCGCAGGCGCAGAATAATGAAAACGGACGATACATTAGTCCAGTCGGATGCTCCTCCACGAGAGCTTGACAATAAGACCTCATACGACACCATCGGACCACTAGGGGCTCACCTAGACCCCAAACGTCCACCCAACACTATTTGCCCACTACGCATGCGCGCAGTATCTTTTTCAAAACATTTCACCGCTTAGCTTCGGGACCCCGCCCATCGTGTTCTACGTGGTGAGACGTGAAAAACAAGATCCCACAACCTATATCGCAATGTCCAGGAGTATATTTCCCAGTATGGATCTATCAACTGAGCAAGTATGGGCCAATATACAGACCTACCCGGTACCTGGACCTTTCAAAAAAAATTCCCCGCTTAACTTCGAGACCCCTCCCATCGTGTTCTACGTGGTTAGACGTGAAAAACAAGATCCCGCAACCCAAATCGCAATGAGCATGTGTGAATTGCCCAGTATGGACCTATCCACTGAGCTAGTAGGCCTATGGGCCTATCCAGATCTCCGTGAACTTTTCAAAAAAATTCACCGCTTAGCTTCGGGACCCCGCCCATCGTGTTCTACGTGGTGAGACGTGAAAAACAACCCATAACCTATATCGCAATGTCCAGGAGTAAATTTCCCAGTATAGACCTATCCACTGAGCCAGTATGGGCCAATATGCAGACTACCCGGTACCTGGACCGTTCAAAAATATTTCACCGCTTAACTTCGCGACCCCTCTCATCGTGTTCTACGTGGTTAGACGTGAAAAACAAGATCCCGCAACCCAAATCGCAATGAACATGTGTGAATTGCCCAGTATGGACCAATCCACTGAGCCAGTAGGCCTATGGGCCTATCCAGACCTCCGTGAACTTTTCGAAAAATTTCACCGCTTAGCTTCGGGACTCCGCCCATCGTGCTTTACGTGGTGAGATGTGAAAAACAAGATTCCGCAACCCGTATCGCAAAGAACATGTGTGATTTGCCCAGTATGGACCTATCCACTGAGCCAGTAGGTCAATGGGCCTATCCAGATCTCCGTGAACTTTTCGAAAAATTTCACCGCTTATCTTCGGGACCCCGCCCATCGTGTTCTACGTGGTGAGACGTGAAAAACAAGATCCCACAACCCATATCGCAATGTCCAGGATGTTTCCCAGTATGGACCTATCCACTGAGCCAGTATGGGCCTATATACAGACCTACCCGGTACCGGGACATTTCGAAAAATTTCACCGCTTAGCTCCTAGATCCTTCCCATCGTGTTTTACGTGGTGAGACGAAGAGAACAAGGCCCCACAACCCACAGTGGAATCCACAAAAAATGACCACCCCCATACCCTATACAGGCATTTTTCAGTATAGATGCAAATGTTCGATTCATTCTCCTATTGTTGAGGTAAAGTGAAGTCCGTGTTCCGCATTTTATATTTTCGGAGTCCTCGTTTTTCATACACCCATCCATGACTTGATAGGTAGGCCCGATATGCCGGACACCGATATAAACCCTTTTGGACCTGGTTGATAGGAGTTTTCCCCTATTTCAGGGGTAAAGTCCGAGTTCTGCTTTTTATATTTTCGGGACAAATCCTCAATTTACATGCACCAACCCATGACTTCACCGCCCTGGACGAGCGCTCCACTTTGACACCGCACTCGACCCAATCGCTCCACTAGGGGCCCCTCTGGCCCCCAGAATGTCCCGAAGATTGTCGACGATTGCCGGAGAATGTCTCTCGGCTCTCCGCGTATTTGGGACTACTTTCTATCCACGGAGGCTTTTTTCCGCGATCGCATCATCGCTAGACCGCATCACCGCGGAGGAATACGTGACCGGAAGTCCCGGAACTATAGTGACCTTGACACCTTGATTACGTGATCTCCCCGTGACCTCCCCAAAAATGACGAAAGGTCAAGTTGACTTTATCCGTCCTTTACATACTACTTATGTCTTCACGTTGTGCAGGTTTATGCGCATTTCCACAGTTAGACGCAAATTTTCTACACGATTAGGCGCAACGCATAATTAGGCGCAAAATGATTTCCACGACTAGGCGCAGTTCCACAATTAGGAGCATATTTCTCACACGAATAGACGCATTTCCACAATTAGGAGCAAATCTCCTACACGATTAGGCGCAGTTCCACAATTAGGAGCAATTTTTCTACACGATTAGGCGCAACGCAAAATTAGGCGCAATATCGTTCAAATGATTAAGAGCAGTTACCTGATTAGACGCAACCTCCTTACATGATTAGGCGCATTTACACAAATAGGCGCAAATTCCGTACACGATTAGGCGCAGTTCCACAATTAAGCGCAAATTTCGTACACGATTAGGCGCAGTTCCACCATTAACCGCAAATTTCCTACACGATTAGGCGCAACACGATATTAGGCGCAATTTTGTTACACGATTTGGCGCTGACACGATTAGGCGCAAATACACGATTAGGCCCCCCCACACCCCTTCTGAAATTGTTCCATATGCCTCAAGTGATGGGTGTGCCACGTTTGGTGCTTTGGACCAGCGTGTCACGATCTTCCCAAAATATGGCCCTAAGCCACCTCATTAATTGGAAGTCCCGAATAGAACCATGAGTTCCTTCTTAATATCAGACCAGGCTAGTGCGGGCACAGGATAACGTAACATTGCTGTATCATAATATTTTTTATTCTTCAATGTATTTATTTCATGTCTGTCGCTTGGAAAAAGTAAAAAAAAAAAAAAAAAAATGTAAACAATGACGTATAGGTTATATTTATTTTTTAATTATTTGGCCCATGCGATAAAAAAAATCCGGAACAAACAGCACTACAATAACGTTCGCTGGATCGACAGTTGTCATAGCAGACTTTTACGGCGCACAGCTACACCAAAGTAAACTTAAGACGGTGGATGGAGTTTTGTCGAATAATGAACCAGGAAATTAGCTGTAAGATAGGTATATTGACTAACTTGGATGTGTGATCTGTCATTCACATTGTATTCGCCAATCAGATAATGGGGTACAAAGTCAACAGTCGGGTATGGTAGGCCGTAGGGGACAAAACTCGCCATTTGGTGTAGACACATATTATTAGCCAATCACAGAGCTGTTTTACTTTTTGACATTAATTATTATATGTCTACATACAATTTAATTCTATATCATATCGAATTATTTTATATCCGTATACATATTATTTAGATACTGCATCAAATATTTCGATGCTACATCAAATTAATTTGTATCCCCATTCAAATCATGTATACATATTATTTATATATGGCATCCCAATATTTAAAAGTGTGGTTGGCCACAGAGGACAAAAATGTCTATTTGGTGTAGACACATTTCAGCCAATCATATAACAGTTTTATGTATGTCATACATAATTCATTATATATGTCATACATAATTCATTAAATATGTCATACATAATTCATTCAATCACGACCACTGGAAATATGTATGACATGCAGTAATCGCTTCCGCCACAAAATGTTATATCATATGTATACGGATATAAAATAATTCGATATGATACCGAATTAAATTGTATGTAGACATATTATAATTAATGTCTACACGTAAAACAGCTCTGTGATTGGCTAATAATATGTGTCTACACCAAATGCCGATTTTTGTCCCCTACGGCCAGCACAATCTATATTTAGGATGCCATACCTAAATAATATGTATACGGATACAAATTGATTCAATACAGTATCTAAATGATTTGAATGGGGATACAAATTAATTTGATGTAGCATCGAAATATTTGATGCAGTATCTAAATAATATGTATACGGATATAAAATAATTCGATATGATATCGAATTAAATTGTATGTAGACAGATAATAATTAATGTCTACACGTAAAACAGCTCTGTGATTGGCTAAGAATATGTGTTTACACCAAATGACATATTATTTAGACACTGCATCAAATATTTCGATGCTACATCAAATTAATTTGTATCCCCATTCAAATCATTTTGTATCTGAATACATATTATTTATGTATGGCATCCCAATATTTAAAAGTGTGGTTGGCCACAGAGGGGAATTTGCTTTTTGGTGTAGACACATTTCAGCCAATCATATAACAGTTTTATGTATGTCATATATAATTCATTATATATGTCATACATAATTCATTAAATATGTCATACATAATTCATCCAATCACGACCACTGGAAATATGTATGACATGCAGTAATCGCTTCCGCCACAAAATGTTCAGTTTCCTGTAGAAATAAAGCAACCAATGACAACGTGCGTTACAGATTCCACGCGTGGCCACATGTGCCACGGCGCCATTTTTCAACTCCTGAAACCAATCTCACGTTCGACTATTTCCGTATTGGCGGAACAAGCCTCTCACATAGAACGCACAAATCCCCATGAGTGGGGAGCGTATAACGATCACGCAGTGAGCCGGCTACAAAATAGTGCCTTTGATAATCGAGAAATCCGGACGCATTTTAATGTGAAATTCCGTTAATTTTAACCAAACGAACATAATTCATTCAAATTATACAAAACATTTCTATGTTTAGCTGAATAATAGCAATCTATCCCCAGAACTCAGCAACTGGGCTAATTTCCGCCAATACGGAAATAGACGAATGCGAGATTGGTTCCGCCGAAAATTCATTCTGCGCATGATAAGTTTCTTTATTGTACTGAGCATCCCATTTGGGACGGAGTACAAAACATATAAAACGTAGAACAAATAAGAAAGTAAACAAACAGGTGCGACGTTTCCGTTTTCGCTCCCAGAAATCCACTAGGCCAGAGGTCAGTTTTCGCAGCTAAAGTGAGTTCTGGGGCTAGATTGTAGGAGCGGAAGTGATTTATGGTGTCTATAATTCCGACGATTTCATTGGTTCAATACGATGCTACATCGAAATATATTTAGGATACCATATAAAATAATATGCATACAGATACAAAATGATTCGATACAATGTCTAAATCATCTGCAATGCGTATACAAATCTAAATAATATGTATACGGATATAAAATAATTCGATATGATACCGAATTAAATTGTATGTAGACATATTATAATTAATGTCTACACGTAAAACAGCTCTGTGATGGGCTAATAATATGTGTCTACACCAAATGCCGATTTTTGTCCCCTACGGCCAGCCACAATTTAAATATTGGGATGCCATACCTAAATAATATGTATACGGTTGCAAAAAATATATCAGTATCTAAATGATTTGAATGGGGATACAAATTAATTTGATGTAGCATCGAATAAGAATATGTGTCTACATCAAATGGCGATTTTTGTCCCCTACGGCCTACCATAGTCGGGAACAAGTTGACCGATATGTGTACGTTGAAGGTGTGCCAACTCGATTCGCCTCCCAGACATGATCTGATAAAGTGAAAGTTGCACTTGGCCATATGTGTGTGACAAGACGTCAATCGAGTGTTTATTTATTTAACCCTTTCACCCATCATTCCCTGTTGAAATTTGTACACCTAGCCTATATAAAGCCAAATCCAGGGGTAAATCCGTGAAAGAGTTAAAGTGTAATATTCGACTGTTACATAGAACCATTCGAAACCACCAACGCATACAGCTCTTCCAAATGCTGATTAATTGAAAGCTACATGTAATGTCGGCGGTAGAATTCCGTGATGTATAGATTGAAATCGTCGCGGGTTCATGGAATCAGAAACGATCGTCCCAATTAGGATTAGGATTGAATTTAGAAAATGCTTCTGGGGAAATATGCTACAGAGGTCTATATGGAATATAGAATAGGTTCCCATCGTAGATTTCGGCGTATTTACCAGGTATATTCCATGATCAAACCCTATGTGAACGACAGGAGTAGTCAGTCTAGTAAAACTAGGATGGTAAAATTTTCCTGGACCTTTTTGGTGATTCTGATAAGATCTCCAGGCCGTTGCCTGTACCATGAACGCGTACCTCGGATTTGTTTTGAATTCGGATGTCGATATCCGAATAGCGAAGTGTTTGTTTTGACTTAGCATTCACTTTATCACTGAAAACATGGAGCGATGAAATTCGAAATGATGCTGATTGGTTCGATTTAGAGAAACTTCCATAACTTTTTGACCCGCCATGCAGGATGCTTGTGAAGATGAGTGAGGGACCGTATGAGATCTACTCTGTTGAATATGTCAATCTTTTCTCGTGAACATGCACAATCAAATCAACAATAAGATACGTTATAACGACATATGAGGAAGGACTCGGTGATTATAATTTTGTATATTCTGAATATCACTTTGTCTTGTCTACATCACTGAAAAACGCTGGTCGTTTGATTACAAGCATGATCCATGGTACTGTAACGTGTACGAGCAGGACCAGTCGTGGTGTTTACGAGAAAACGAATCAATAACCGGGATTGCCCACTGGCATTCTGGCCGTCACCGTCGTTAACCCCTTCACTAGTAGAGATCCGGGGCTCGAAGAGATGATCACAACCCTACAAGGATGACTGACGCTAATGTAAAGGTCTATTATGGTATATTCTGCACAAATAGTATACGCGGTTACAAATAATAGCGTAGAACCGCGTGGCTTAGACAGAATGTCTAAGGAGATGGAACGTTAGGATATTTACATATATGTACAGACACTAGGAGAGTGTATGCAAATAAACTTGATGTATATATACACGTGATGTGAGAGGAGGTGTGCATATAAGGTTAACGGATACGTACACTTGGTGTGTGCCTATAAGGTTAACGGATACGTACACTTGGTGTGTGCATATAAGGTTAACGGATACGTACATTTGGTGTGTGCATATAGAGTTAAACGTATCCCTGATGTATATGTGAATAATAGAAGAGAATGTGTGCAGTTTAAGCTTGATGTTATATGGCAATAATATATATATGAGAGTGTATGCTTTATAGTTAATATAGTGCTTTATGTCTATGCGCGATAAGGGCGGCCTGGCTGCTGGCCCTTCTCTTCTGGGGGTAAGGGCGGCCTGGCTGCTGGCCCTTCTCTTCCGTCGTTGGAACGTTATGGATATAACGCTCTCTCCAGGGATGGCACCCCGTCGTTGGAACGTTAAGGATATAACGCTCTCTCCAGATACGACACCCAGTCGTTGAAACGTCAAGGCCCGTTGGAACGTTACGGCGGTAACGCTCTCTCCAGATACGACACCCAGTCGTTGGAACGTCACGGCAGTGACGCTCTCTCCAGAGACGTGGCAACCCGGCGTGTTCTTCACCCCCAGTCGTCGGAGCCTGACCCTAACTTGTCAGCTCACCAGTCTGCTTCCCGCACAGGTAAGTATAGCCCGGCGTCTCAACCCTTACGGCTGCTGCGACCCGTCTATAGACACGCCTGTGACTACACAACTTCACGACGATCTCTCAGGTAAGGATCACGCACCACTCACTCTCCGTGACCGTCAGGACAATTACTTGGGTATATATTGTATTACCATTTCATCTGGTACCGATGAAACATCATTACAGCATGTCACTGTCGTTGGCGACCCTCTGCGACCCGGTCGCAAGCTACTGCGACCTTTTGCGACCTTCTGCGACCTTTGGCGACCCGGTCGCAGGTCTGTAGATTTCACGTTTAATCAACGTTTCTCGGGAGGAGAAGTCTGTCTGTGCTGTGCCTTGTCTTTTCTTTACTGTCTGTAACCTGTATCTTGTCTTTGACCTGGTCTGTTCTTTACTGGCTGTAATCTGTGCCTTGGCTTGACTGTACAGTCTGTAAGTCTTGTTACCACTTTTACATCGGTAAAACGAGGCCCGCCTGCACCGTATCTTGCCTTTGCTGTGCGGTCTGTGATCTGTATTTCTTGTCTTTTTCTGTGTGGGCTGTGCTCTGTGTATCTTTCTTTAATGTGTGATAAATACACATATCCTTCTTGTGGGATCTGTGTTCTGTAGCTTTCTTGACTGTATAATCTGTGATCTGTATGTCTGTACTTGTACTGTACTGTTTATGATCTGTGGGTCTTGATTTTCTTGTAATGTGTGATAAATACACATATTCCTCTTGGTGGAATCTGTGTTCTGTATCTTTCTTGTGTGCTCTGTGTGCTGTATCTGTAACTTGTCTTTTTCCAGCTGGACGCCGTTCGTGTAGCCGTCTGCGACCTTTTTGCTGGGCCCCCGGAATACACGATTTACCGACGTTTCTTGATGAAAGCAGCACGCCCGCCTGTAACTTGACTTTCTCCGCCCGGCTGTAATCACGGTGCTCGTTCTCGCCTGTATAGCGTTGCACGGCCGGCTGCGTCGTTGTATTATGGCAGTGGGAGTTTGGCTTATTTCTCTCTGTATTTAGTGCAGTTGCATATTTCTGGGGGTGGAGGGAATCCCTGACTATGGTCACATACCGCTTCACGGTCAACAAAATCGATCATAAATATTGTGGCTTTAGTCCCAGTGCAACGGGATAGCACAGCAATAATGTCGAAATTATCAACCTACTGGTATAGACCCTAAAGCCCTATTTTATACTGAAGTTAGACCATGCAAGTTGCCTAAATGTGCTACAGGCAAACACATGTCTCATTACAGTATTATAGAATACCCCCAACTACATACAACACGCCAGTCGGACGTGTTCCCTAAATTATGCACACCGCGCAAACACGTTGCCGCATTGAAAAGGCAAACCAACGAATGTACATTGGTTTTACGTGTCTTTCACAGGTTGTACACACTACAGGATTTATAATCTTTTAGATTCCCAGGCCAAAACAACTGCCTTTACGCCCAACCGTAAATTACGCCAAAAATCAATAAGTTACAGGCTGTACCTGGACGTGTTCCTCCAGCACTCTCTTTCTGGTCTGACCCCGATTGGAATGTCAGCTCGAGTTTAAATAGGGTGTGCACTCTCCACACCCAAAAAGTCCTCACAGGAGCCTTCCTCACGAACGGAGACGTTTCGCCCACAATGAAAGATCGTCTTCCACAGCGAAATTACAGTTCATAGTCCATAAATGAGCATGCCACCCCAATCTATAATTTGTAGAGAAAATTCCACGTAAAGGGCAACTCCTATCTCGCTCTGGTAAGCGAGAAATACGGGGGAATGCATTTCTGATATCTGCCTTGCTCGACGCTGACGACACGGGTCAAGGTCGTTCTTGACGGCTCCTGATTCAAACTGTTCTCTACACAAACGGTGAACCGTTACACTGCCCCCGCCTTTCCAAATCATGACGTCCTCGTCATGGCCGTACGGGTCTCCCCGTCCAGGGTGACGTTACAGTTCCAGTTGTACAGTTCGAATCGATTTAAACAAAACTGCTCGCCAATTACGGGCCATCAGGGCCGGCGAAATCACTAGGTGGCCGCCGTCCGGCGGTCTGGCCGGGCCACCACGACATTAGGTCAAAGAATCTCCTTCATAGAATTACATGGGCGGCTAGCAGAGCCACCCCACGACATAAGGTCCACTGGGCTGCACGCTCAGTTGGAGGGGTCGGGCTTCGCCCCGCTTACGGTACACGGGCTGGGACGCCAGCACGTAGTCGTGCAACCTGCGAGGCTTCACCACTCGCCGACCGCGGGTCGTCGTCGCGTGTGTTGGGGCTGCCTCACCCTCTGCCACTTCCTCGGGCTCGTTCTCCAACTCGCTATCCGGCGTTCCCCGCGGTTCCAACTCGAATTCGCCCTGCCAGGCCGGCGGCCGGATGACGCGTCCACTCCGGCTCGTCTGGGGCTGGCCTATGGGTGGCTGCACGGCTACCGGGTGGGTCACAGCGTAAGGCTCCGCGTGAGCCGTTTCCGGCCCCTGCTGGTCGCCGCCATCGTCACTGTCGCTCTCCGACGGTGTATCGTCACCCTCCACGTCCAGCCGCGGATAACATGGTTTGACCCGGTCAACATGGACGACCTGTCGCCTCCCGTCGTCACTCCGGATCCGGTAGGTAACGTCCGACAATGCCGCCTCCACCACAAACGGTCCCAGCCACCGGTCTCGAAGCTTCTGTATCTGTCCTGGCCGGGTCACTACGGTATGCAGATAGACCTGGTCTCCGGGGCCGAATCTTTGCGCCTTGGCCTTCAGGTTGTACAGGCGCTTCTGCCGGCTCAGGGCCTTCCCACTATTTTCCCTCGCATCCTCGTGGACGTCCACTAGGTGGTCACGAAGGTCCCCGACCCACGGCACGGGCTCCGTTCTCTCACTCGGGGGAGCCCCAACTGTCAGGTGAGCTGGTAGAGTCACCTCGCGGCCAAACGTCATCATATTCGGCGTATACCCCGTAGTCTCGTGTGCGGCCGCACGGTACGCCATCAGTGTTAGTGGGATATACACGTCCCAATCGTCGGGGTGGCGGGCGGCACTAGCATGAAGCATCTGACCCAGAGTCCTGTTGAACCTCTCAACTTGGCCGTTAGACTGCGGATGGTACGCCGTCGTCCGCGTCTTCTTCATGCCGAGGATCCGGCACATCCCCTCGAACACTTTGCTCTCAAAGTTCCGCCCCTGGTCCGAGTGTATCAGGGAGGGGACACCGAACCGGCTGACGTACAAGTCAATCACAGCCTGGGCCACCGTCTCCGCTTCTTGGTCCGGAAGTGCAACAGCCTCCACCCACTTCGTGAAATAGTCACAGATAACCACAATATGCAGATTTCCTCTCGTCGTCAGGGAGAGAGGACCCATCAAGTCCACGGCGATACGTTCTCCGGGGCATCCCGTCATCATCCCGCGGTGCTGCCCCCGGGGTTTCTTCCCGGCCTGCTTTCTCCGACTGCACGTGTCGCAGCTCCGGCACCACTGTCGAACGTCACGCTGCAGGCCAGCCCAGGCGTACGCTTGTCGCACCTTCCTCAACGTCTTGAACACCCCCAGGTGTCCTCCAGTCGGGCTGTCATGACATTCCTTCAGTATCCTCTTTTGAAGGGCCCGCGGGACCACCAGTAACTTAGCCTTCTCCCGGCCTCGCACGTCAAACCAGCGTCGCACTAGGAGGTCTCCTTCCAGGGACAAGGCGTCGTAGGCTCCCCACAGTGCTTTCGTTACCCCGCTGTGTTGACAGACTAGGTCCCACCGAGGTCTGGTACCAGCCTTCACCCATTCAATCACCGGAAGTAGCTCGGGGTCTGCAGCTTGGGCCGCTGCAAAGTCCTCGTTGGGTGGAGATATGGTCACAGCCCGGGCCGCCGCCGTCTCTCCGTCTTCGGTCTCGGAGGAACGACCACACTGCTTGCACGGACGTCTGCTCATCGCGTCAGCATTCTGATGCTTACGGCCTGGTCGGTGGACGATGTCAAATTGATAGGTCGACAGAGCTTGGATCCACCTTGCGAGTTGGCCCTCCGGCTCTTTGAATCTCATGAGCCACCTCAAGGACCCGTGGTCGGTGCGCAGTAGGAACTTCTTCCCGTAGAGGTAGTGCCGCAACGACTTAACGAAGTGGACCACCGCCAGGAGTTCGCGCCTGGTCACGCAGTATGCCTTCTCAGCCTTGGTGAGTACCCTGCTGCCATAGGCCACCACCCTCTCCTGTCCGTCGACCTCTTGGGACAAAACGGCTCCGATGCCCCAACCGCTGGCATCCGTGTCCAGGATAAACGGTTTAGACATGTCAGGCATGGCCAGGATGGGCGCCGCTATCATCTTCTCCTTCAGGGTCTCAAATGCGATCTGACAATCGTCGGCCCACACGAAGCTCTTCTCCTTCTGGGTAAGTTGATGCAGGGGCGCTGCCACGGTCGCAAAGTCTTTGACGAACCTCCGATAATAACTACACAACCCGAGGAAACTCCGTACCTCGGTCTGGGAGACTGGGGTGGGCCAGTCTCGGACAGCCTGGACCTTCTCCGGTTCCGTCTCGATACCAGCGCCGGACACGACGTGTCCCAGGTAGGTGACTTTTCGGGCGCCAATGACACACTTGGAGCATCTCGGTAAACGTCTTCCCGAACACGATGATATCGTCGAGGTAAATGAGGCATGTCTCGTAGTGCAGACCGGCCAAAACTGCTTCCATCAGGCGTTCAAAGGTTCCAGGGGCGTTGCACAGCCCGAACGGCATAACGCGGAACTGGTACAGGCCTTTGCGGGTGGAAAACGCGGACTTGCACCGATCCTCAGGCGCCAATTCAACTTGCCAGTATCCGGACATCAAGTCGAGGGTAGACCACCACTGTGCCCCGTTCAGTGCGTCAAGACTGTCATCGATCCTTGGCAGAGGATATGCATCTTTCTCTGTGACGTCATTCAGGGCCCGATAATCGACGCAGAATCGAGATTTACCGTCCTTCTTCTTCACCAGGACGACAGGGGCCGACCACGGTCCCGCGGAGGGCTCGACCACACCTCGTCGTAACATCTCGTCAACCTGCTTGTCGATCTCCCATCGAGCATGAAGGGGCGGTCTTCTAGGTGGAATACGAATCGGGGGTGCATTCCCCGTCTTTATCTGATGCTGCACCCTGGTCGTACGTCCCAGGTCATCGTTATCGGCCGCAAACAAACCAGCGTGTCTATTCAGCATTTGTTCAACTTCCCTCAGCTGGGCTGCACTCAGGCCATCCTTGGACTTCTCCAACGCCGGCCGCATATATGCCGGCAGGGTCGTCGTCCGCGCCCTCGGCTCTGTAGGCTCCTCCGGATCATCACCCAGTGTGGACATACTACCACAGAAGGTACCAGCCTTGAATGACTGTGGACTCATCGGAAGCGTTCAGCATACGAATAGGCACACTACCATCAGATGCAACTCGAGAAAGTGTTCTCGCCAGGACTAGGCCGGTCTTCTCGTAAATGCGAGCTCCCCCTCTACTAGTCCAATCTCCCCCGGCGGTGCGTCTTCCACCCTGGCCGGGGCGAGCATCTGAGTTCTAGGCGGTATGGTGATGGTCTCAGCCAGGGCCAAACGATAGCAATCAAAACTTCCTACAACCTCGCATTGCAGGTACTTGCCTCCCAGCTTCAATCGATGCCCTCTTGCGTCAAGTATACAGCTGTGACGATACAGGAAGTCGTACCCCAAGATGGCGTCAATGGACAGATCTCCCACAACCAGCGTGTGCTTCCACACCGTCCCCTGGATCGATATCCTGAAGTCTCCCTCTCCGAGTAAAGGCATATGGGAACCATCAGCTACCTTGATGGACTGGTACCGGGAGTCTCGAAGGACTGGTTTCACATCTGGGTCAAGCTGTTCCCATATCCGGCGGCTGATCAAGGAGATAGATGCTCCGGAGTCCACACAGCACATCACCTTCACCGGCCCGATGGACGCGGGTAGGTATATCCCCGCTTCTCCCTGGTTATGAAGCGCAGGCTTGGGTCCCTGGAGCTTTGGTGGATTCCCGGACCCGGACGGTCGTCTCGGGGGCGGGAAGGGTGAACGTCTAGGGCAGGCCGCCCTAAAATGGCCGTCTTCTCCGCACCTCCAACATCCCCGTCGTGGTTGTCGTCCCGCCCTCTGCCCCCGCCTTGAACTTGAGCGTCCCCGTCCCGGGAAGCGCCTCTTAAATTCTTCCATCAGGGTAGCAATCTCTGCTCGAAGTCGGGCCTGCGCGTCCTCATCATCCTCCGGAACGTCAGCCGGGATGTCTTCTCCTGCAGCGGCTCTTGCCGTGGGGTCGGGACGTCGACGCTGGGCGTCTTGGAAGGCCTCTACTTCCACTGCTGCATGTACAGCCTCGTCTAGGGACTTCGGGCGGCACTGCCAGACTTTGAACCGTAAGTCTTCTTCAATTGCCTCAAAGAATTGGTCACGGGCCAGGGTGTCTTGGACCTCATCACCGGCGTCTGGGTAGGCCATCTGGCTGAGTCTCACCAGAGCTTGGCCCAGTTCGGGTAGATCTTCTCCCCTCAGTCGTCGCCTTGACTTCAGCTTGGACTTATACAGCTCTGTTTGGTTAGGCGGAGCGAAGCGTCTCTCCAAGGCATCACGTAGGCAGATGAAATTTGCCTCCCCTGGTTTCATCTTCAGACTAGAGAGAACCTGTTGTGCTGGCCCCCGCAGGGATACGGCCAAGTGCTGTCCCTTCTCTTCCAGCGTCCACTGGTTTAAGGCTGCGCAATATTCAAAATGTACCAGGTGATCTCTCCAGGGCGTACTTCCATCGTAGGTCGAAGCCTTAACCAACGTCTTACGGGAAACAGGGATGGTCGTGACTGTGGCTCTCCCACTGGTATCAGCCGCTGAATGGTGCCCTTCTGCGACCCGGTCGCAAATCGTCTGTTCCCGTACAGGCTGGTCTATGGGGGTTCTGGTAGTACCCTCTTCGGCCCTGGGCGTGGACGTGTGCGCTGGGGCTCCCATCGTCGTCTGATTGAAGGTCGCCCGTATCGTCCGCATCTCTGCCTGTAAGCTTTTGAGGCCCTCTAGTAGCACTTGCATAGTCGACGAAGTCTCAGTCTCGACGATGGCGGGCGTTGACAGGTCAAGCGGTGCTTCCACCGGACTCACATCTTCTGTCGTCCTCAAAGTCGTTGAAGCAGGTGACCCCCTCGTCGATCGCTCCCTTCTGTGCAGGATAGCCCGTAGAACCGCCATGTCCGGACGTCTCAGTGGTGTCGCTTGGAAACTCATGGTTAATGGCGTTGTCGGCACGTCGTTGTCGGTCATCTCTAGTAGTCGGTTGTTCTCTTCTGTTGTAGATCAGGCCAGATCCCACCGCTGCCACCAGTTTTCCCCGTGTAACGTGTACGAGCAGGACCAGTCGTGGTGTTTACGAGAAAACGAATCAATAACCGGGATTGCCCACTGGCATTCTGGCCGTCACCGTCGTTAACCCCTTCACTAGTAGAGATCCGGGGCTCGAAGAGATGATCACAACCCTACAAGGATGACTGACGCTAATGTAAAGGTCTATTATGGTATATTCTGCACAAATAGTATACGCGGTTACAAATAATAGCGTAGAACCGCGTGGCTTAGACAGAATGTCTAAGGAGATGGAACGTTAGGATATTTACATATATGTACAGACACTAGGAGAGTGTATGCAAATAAACTTGATGTATATATACACGTGATGTGAGAGGAGGTGTGCATATAAGGTTAACGGATACGTACACTTGGTGTGTGCCTATAAGGTTAACGGATACGTACACTTGGTGTGTGCATATAAGGTTAACGGATACGTACATTTGGTGTGTGCATATAGAGTTAAACGTATCCCTGATGTATATGTGGATAATAGAAGAGAATGTGTGCAGTTTAAGCTTGATGTTATATGGCAATAATATATATATGAGAGTGTATGCATATAGCTTTATAGTTAATATAGTGCTTTATGTCTATGCGCGATAAGGGCGGCCTGGCTGCTGGCCCTTCTCTTCTGGGGATAAGGGCGGCCTGGCTGCTGGCCCTTCTCTTCCGTCGTTGGAACGTTATGGATATAACGCTCTCTCCAGGGATGGCACCCCGTCGTTGGAACGTTAAGGATATAACGCTCTCTCCAGATACGACACCCAGTCGTTGAAACGTCAAGGCCCGTTGGAACGTTACGGCGGTAACGCTCTCTCCAGATACGACACCCAGTCGTTGGAACGTCACGGCAGTGACGCTCTCTCCAGAGACGTGGCAACCCGGCGTGTTCTTCACCCCCAGTCGTCGGAGCCTGACCCTAACTTGTCAGCTCACCAGTCTGCTTCCCGCACAGGTAAGTATAGCCCGGCGTCTCAACCCTTACGGCTGCTGCGACCCGTCTATAGACACGCCTGTGACTACACAACTTCACGACGATCTCTCAGGTAAGGATCACGCACCACTCACTCTCCGTGACCGTCAGGACAATTACTTGGGTATATATTGTATTACCATTTCATCTGGTACCGATGAAACATCATTACAGCATGTCACTGTCGTTGGCGACCCTCTGCGACCCGGTCGCAAGCTACTGCGACCTTTTGCGACCTTCTGCGACCTTTGGCGACCCGGTCGCAGGTCTGTAGATTTCACGTTTAATCAACGTTTCTCGGGAGGAGAAGTCTGTCTGTGCTGTGCCTTGTCTTTTCTTTACTGTCTGTAACCTGTATCTTGTCTTTGACCTGGTCTGTTCTTTACTGGCTGTAATCTGTGCCTTGGCTTGACTGTACAGTCTGTAAGTCTTGTTACCACTTTTACATCGGTAAAACGAGGCCCGCCTGCACCGTATCTTGCCTTTGCTGTGCGGTCTGTGATCTGTATTTCTTGTCTTTTTCTGTGTGGGCTGTGCTCTGTGTATCTTTCTTTAATGTGTGATGTGTGATAAATAGACATATCCTTCTGTAGCTTTCTTGACTGTATAATCTGTGATCTGTATGTCTGTACTTGTACTGTACTGTTTATGATCTGTGGGTCTTGATTTTCTTGTAATGTGTGATAAATACACATATTCCTCTTGGTGGAATCTGTGTTCTGTATCTTTCTTGTGTGCTCTGTGTGCTGTATCTGTAACTTGTCTTTTTCCAGCTGGACGCCGTTCGTGTAGCCGTCTGCGACCTTTTTGCTGGGCCCCCGGAATACACGATTTACCGACGTTTCTTGATGAAAGCAGCACGCCCGCCTGTAACTTGACTTTCTCCGCCCGGCTGTAATCACGGTGCTCGTTCTCGCCTGTATAGCGTTGCACGGCCGGCTGCGTCGTTGTATTATGGCAGTGGGAGTTTGGCTTATTTCTCTCTGTATTTAGTGCAGTTGCATATTTCTGGGGGTGGAGGGAATCCCTGACTATGGTCACATACCGCTTCACGGTCAACAAAATCGATCATAAATATTGTGGCTTTAGTCCCAGTGCAACGGGATAGCACAGCAATAATGTCGAAATTATCAACCTACTGGTATAGACCCTAAAGCCCTATTTTATACTGAAGTTAGACCATGCAAGTTGCCTAAATGTGCTACAGGTAAACACATGTCTCATTACAGTATTATAGAATACCCCCAACTACATACAACACGCCAGTCGGACGTGTTCCCTAAATTATGCACACCGCGCAAACACGTTGCCGCATTGAAAAGGCAAACCAACGAATGTACATTGGTTTTACGTGTATTTCACAGGTTGTACACACTACAGGATTTATAATCTTTTAGATTCCCAGGCCAAAACAACTGCCTTTACGCCCAACCGTAAATTACGCCAAAAATCAATAAGTTACAGGCTGTACCTGGACGTGTTCCTCCAGCACTCTCTTTCTGGTCTGACCCCGATTGGAATGTCAGCTCGAGTTTAAATAGGATGTGCACTCTCCACACCCAAACAGTCCTCACAGGAGCCTTCCTCACGAACGGAGACGTTTCGCCCACAATGAAAGATCGTCTTCCACAGCGAAATTACAGTTCATAGTCCATAAATGAGCATGCCGCCCCAATCTATAATTTGTAGAGAAAATTCCACGTAAAGGGCAACTCCTATCTCGCTCTGGTAAGCGAGAAATACGGGGGAATGCATTTCTGATATCTGCCTTGCTCGACGCTGACGACACGGGTCAAGGTCGTTCTTCCACATTCCAGCGGTAGTACACGGCTCCTGATTCAAACTGTTCTCTACACAAACGGTGAACCGTTACAGTACGATCATGTCAACATTTCTGATCATATTCATTTTTAACCTAAAATTCCCTAGCTATAGCTTCCCTGATGTAGATACAGCATGAAGGAATGACATAAAATATTTGCCCCATACAAGAATAGCCTATTGATTCCAATTTTATTTTTAACCCTGTCTGGCCTGGGCTTTTTGGGACGTATCTTGGCCTGGAAGGGGGGGGGGGGGCGAAATGGCCCCCCCCGAATTATTTTTCTTACCCCTTGAGCTAAACTTACCACACTATACCCTTGGGTCAAGTTCTACCAGAAAATGTAAAAAAAAAATCGAAGATGGCCGATTTGATGACGTCACAGTGACATCATTTTCAAAAACGGCATTTTTGAAAATCGATCGGATTTTTCAAATTTTTATTTATGCAATTTCTCCGCGTAAACTGCATGATAAATTAGTAAATATTAATGTGATGTGAAATAAAATAGTTTCAGCCCACTTTGCGTCGCGAAAAAGCAGAAATTTCGAAGAAATATGACAAAAACATCACTTTTCTGGTACCCCACGTGGCCGCCATCTTGAATTTACCCATGATTGACTGCTCGGGGGGGGGGGGGTTATGCAAATAGGCTCAAAATGACCCCAATATGATAACCCTACCTGGCCTGGGGGGGAGGAGGGTTATGCAAATAGGCTCAAAATGACCCCAGTATGATAACTATAAAGTCAATGAGTTTCAGCTCTCTATTTTTTGTCGTTCCGGAGATAGCGCAGACAGTTTGGTAGGGCCCCGCCCCCCAGGCCAGGTAGGGTTAAAGTGAGAAATTTAGCCCATTCAATCCTGAATTCGGACAGAACGGCTTATCGCCGGTTTTTGGAATGGATTTATTCAGATTCTGTACAACATGGCAGAGTTGCTGTGCTCTGAGCTTGAAATAGTGCTACGGTGTATTTGTTCTATAAAATTTAACATATATCCAGTTGATATATATTTACTATATTTAAATAGTACACAAAAGTGTGGCAAAAATTATCATCACCGTGTTGTGTACCTTTTATACACACTTTTGTGTACGTCTTGTACACATTGATGTGTATTTTCGGCATAATTTGTTTTGAAAAGTGCGTTGACAATTTAATTGGTTTCGGGTTACATAAACGATGGTAGATTAGTGATTAGTGATCACCTGTCATGCAGAGGAATTAGTGCACAATTTGTCACGTGATTGAGAGAGTACAATACGTGCCACAAATAAATGTATAATAAAGTTTCGAAAAGTACGAAGAGATTCATGTTTAGATCAGCCATTTTTCCAAACGGAAGGAATATTACACAGGAGCCCCGAGGCCATGCAACACTACACCTCGGAAGTTAGCAGACAAACTGACAGGCGGATACAAATATATCAAATCATTGGGCTTCTTCTTTGCAGTGAATTTGCATCATCCCAAGCCACAGTTCGTCTATCAAATCCGAGTTACAGAGTATATAGACCTGCATTACGGAGGATGTGAATTTGAGGCATAGCTGAAAATTGATCAAAATCGGGAATCCACATCCTTGGACATATCCAGGAGAGAATCTGTCAATTTGGCAACTCTGAGAGCTCGATGGAGCAGAAGATTAACAATGCACAGTTATGTACGGTGGCTTGTTAGGGCCATGCATTGATTTTTGCAATTTTCTGACTTTTACTATTTTTCAAGATTTCACTTTCGCGTTTTCTGTAATTTCTTGCCTTTGACATCGATTCATTTCCGAGATATAAAGTTGTTTTCTGGTTTTAACAATTTCTTCTATCCATTTTCAAGCCACAGCAAAAATCGAACAACCATGTGAAAACACTAAAAATTAGCAAAAACATCGAAAAAGTATTTCAACCGCGGTGGAAAGTATTTCAACCGCGGTGGAAAGTATTTCAACCGCGGTGGAAAGTATTTCAACCGCGGTTGAAACTATTTCAACCGCGGTTGAAAGTATTTCAACCGCGGTGGAAAGTATTTCAACCGCGGTGGAAAGTATTTCAACCGCGGTGGAAACTATTTCAACCGCGGTGGAAAGTATTTCAACCGCGGTGGAAAGTATTTCAACCGCGGTGGAAAGTATTTCAACCGCGGTGGAAACTATTTCAACCGCGGCGGAAAGTATTTAAACCGCAGGGAAAAGTATTTCAACCACGGTGGAAAGTATCTCAACCGCGGTGGAAACTATTTCAACCGCGGTGAAAAGCATTTCAACCGCGGTTGAAAGTATTTCAACCACGGTGAAAAGTATTTCAACCGCGGTGGAAACTATTTCAACCGCGGTGGAAACTATTTCAACCGCGGTTGAAACTATTTCAACCGCGGTGGAAGGTATTTCAACTGCGGTGAAAAGTATTTCAACCGCGGTGGAAAGTATTTCAACCGCGGTTGAAACTATTTCAACCGCGGTTGAAAGTATTTCAACCGCGGTGGAAAGTATTTTAACCGCGATGGAAAGTATTTCAACCGCGGTGGAAAGTATTTCAACCGCGGTGGAATGTATTTCAACCGCGGTGGAAAGTATTTCAACCGCGGTGGAAAGTATTTCAACCGCGTTGGAAAGTATTTCAACCGCGTTGGAAAGTATTTCAACCGCGGTGGAAAGTATTTCAACCGCCGTTGAAACTATTTCAACCGCGGTTGAAAGTATTTCAACCGCGATGGAAAGTATTTTAACCGCGGTGGAAAGTATTTCAACCGCGGTGGAAAGTATTTCAACCGCGGTGGAATGTATTTCAACCTCGGTTGAAACTATTTCAACCCCGGTGGAAAGTATTTCAACCGCGGTGGAAAGTATTTCAACCGCGGTGAAAAGTATTTCAACCGCGGTGGAAAGTATTTCAACCGCGGTGGAAAGTATTTCAACCGCGGTGGAAAGTATTTCAATCGCGGTGGAAAGTATTTTTAATTTCCCTGCTCCTTTGTTATTTCTCCAGTACAGACTTGACTCCGCGTCTATGCTGAACAATAGTCTCCCCATAAACAAAGAGTGGTGAGCCATGCTCTACATTATCATCATAGCTGAATGGAAGGAATTTGTCTACGCCCACATATACTATAATGCATGTTGTCTTAAGTTTTATCGGACAGGTCCCATCCCATAACTAAAAATCTCTCCACAAAGGTCACAGTGTTTCCGCTTTTCGCTTTCTCTACTACTCATTTTGTCTGGACTTTAAATACGCTTTATTTACTATTCATCATATTACTATAGTCTACCCCGCGCGGTTCAATAGTAGCTCATTTGGAGCAAGGATAGTCCAATCATGCGTACATGATATTGCTTTCTTTCTATACTACTCCCCCATTTTTTCCCCCTCTCGTTAAATTCAGTGTGTATTATGTTTACTATAAAGTCTGTATAATGGGATCGTGTAACCGTTTAGAAGTGATTGAGTGACTAAATATCGAGGGGCATTTTGAAAATATAGAATGATTGTGCATAGTTGGAAATCCTCTTTCGGAATATCTCTTTAGTCCCTAAAAGGGATGTTTATCATCATTGTCGGTTGATTTACCGGTTAATTTATTAACCGTACTGGGGCGGTAGCGGTGAGGGAGGACCACTTCGGCTGTTATTCTTGTCCACCGGCCTTGTTGGGACCCGCCTTACCTCACCGTGTGGGAAAGGTACATTATCCGGTGACATTATATAGGAAAAACCCCTGTTCTTTTGTTTATTATTTCCTGTTCTTTTGTCTTTAATTCTCGACAGACTTGCACGCCACATCTAGGTAGAACAATGGTCTCCCTATAAACAAAGGGGTTTTACAACTTTGATTTTCCCATACATGGCCACATCCTAGAGCAGATAACATTTTTCGCAGAAACGGCAGGTGTGGGCAAACATTAAATTTAACCATATTTCCTGGTTGTTGGTGTGTTCATGGGTGTTCCTCACACGGCCTGGGTTAATTTATACACAATAAACTCCTGCAAAAATACAGATATAGGAATGTTACCGTACTGATATTGACACTGAATTTCAACGAAATTCAACCATATAACCATCATTCCCGGTTAATTAATAAAAATATTTTTTTTTATCTTATCAAACGTTGCGCAATGGAAACAGCTGTCCACAGTAAAGGGTAAATAAATTGAATTGAATGGCCGACTACATGTACAAATCTCTGTTTTGTTTCTTAACGAGGCACCATGTAAAACTTTAATCATTATATACCACACCATTTTATTTTTAACAATTCATTTCTCCCAAAAGTTACAAGCGTCTGGTCCGTCATTCATAATTCAGCCGTCGTCCGTTAGAGAATATCCGCGTCCATAATCCAAAGACCTATTCCATATTCGATATAACAGTATTAGCACCAAATTCAAAAAGACAATCATAGTATACATACACATAGACTTGTTTCCTGCAAGAGAGAAGCGGTCAACAGTTTTCAATGATGCCGGCAAGACATCATGATGTTCCAAACATATCAAATCCGTATCGCTGATCAGTATTCTTAATCCATAATATTTGTTGTAAAGTCGTCATCTAAAGAATGATGTATCTCAGTCACGCTTTGATTGTGACTGTTCATATGAGTACCATGAGGATCTAGAAGTACATGGGTTCATACGGCCCCTAGCCCCGGGTTAAGCGGAATTAGACACAAGTTACGAAACGGAACGCCATAGATCGTGCACGCTACGCTCGTATTTTGCTATCAGCATGTGATATGTATCGCCAAATTTGAGAAACTTTGAGTGGAGGCGCTTGGTGGTGTAGCCCTGTTTTATAAGTTTCTGAAACAATGTTTTGTGACGTTGATTAAAATCGTCACATTTAACACAGGATCTAGCAACTCCCACTGGAATATTACTGTCCAGAAAGGGATAGTTTACGATGTCGAAATTGTAATCTCTTTTGTCATATAATCGACGAGAGAGAAGGCCCGCTTCATTTTTATAGAGATATAGGTCTAAATACGATGTGCCTGTAGGGTTACCTGTAGTTTCCTTCAAATCCAGTGAAGGTGGATATATATCCTTCACTGCGTCATTTATATAGCGATTATCCACAGCGAGAAGATCGTCTATATAGCGTTCGGTGAATGAGAAGGAACAGGCTTTGAATGGATCGGTTTTTGAAAGCGCCTGCATATAGTCATATTCATAAGAGAACAGATACAGGTCAGCCAACAGGGGTGCACAATTAGTACCCATTGGAATACCTATATGCTGCTGATATATTGTGTTGCCAAATTTCACATAGATATTTTTAATGAGAAATTCAAGCAACTCTATAAACAAAGAAACATCCCATGAATGATATCTCTTGTATGTAGTAGAGCTAAAGAATGCTTTATGGCTTCCGACATTAATATATCTACGATCAGTTTTCTTGAACACAGATACTATTAATGAACTTAGACGGTCAATAAGGTCCTGATGAGGGATTGTAGTATAGAGAGTCGAGAAATCCCATGTGGATACATGTCTGTACGGTATGTGACCTTTAGCATCAAGTTTTTCCGTAAGACATTTCGAGTTTTTCAATATCCACACACATTCAACGCCAGAGTTCTTAGAAATAGTGGCGCAATACCTTTCCCAAAATGCTTTTTACCTCCTGAAGGGCCCTCGTCAATAGGGTTGAAAGAAGCTTGGTGGTGCAGCTTCTAGAACCAGCTATGAATCTAGCTTTGTATGGTGATTTATGCATTTTGGGAGTCCAGTATACTTTTGGTATATCGTTATGTTTGGTTGGAATTACAACACATATAAGGGAAGTGGGAAGAGGTGCCGACATACTGACTGCGTCACATGACTTCACAGAATAGTCTTCTGGTTAACCTTTTCTAAAGCACATACCAAGAATCTAACGATTCATGATATGTGTTGTATCTCAGGTACGCTTTTATTGTACCTGTTCATGTGGCAACTTGGATGATATGACCACACGGCCCCTAGCAAAGACAAACACCTCTTTCCTTGAGAAACGTTTTGTGATTGTTAAATAGATCTTCCAGAGTAAGTGCAGTTTGAGAGTAAGTAGACGTATTTGATGACGATATGTTTACACTCAATTCTTCAACCAGCACCTGGTAATAGTAATATTTACATATGAATAGTATATTATTTGGAGCTTTGTCTGCTGGGACTATGACGAATTTACTCTGGAGATTTGCTAGAACTTCTTGCGAATTGGGGCTTCTCAGTACTTGTTTTGCTTGGGGAAGGGTACTTCTGTCAATATGGCGGATTGTTTCAACGACCTTGCTCTTGGTGAGGTCCAGCCAATCATCGAGTACTGTAGGTTCAACTTTTACTCGCTTAGACCAATCAATAACGTACTGTTCCAAAGCAGACAGGACTATCTTCTGGTCGGCCTTCAGATTTATATTTCTCGGCTCTCTATATTTAGGTCCCTTCATCAGGAGTAATCTTAGGTCCTTATCACTCACCACATCACGGTCACAATCACAACTATAGCCCCCCGATGTGTATAAGTTCCAGTCAAACTCCTTGACAGCATTAGAGTAATTGAATATTTTGGTGGTTATAGATTTAGTATACTTAGGGGTCACGTCCAATTAATCGAGGCACTTTCTCGATGCCTTCGAGATGGATCGAGAAATTTCTCGGCTGAAACCGGGAGGGCAGAACCGGGACCCCTGACGACAACTCCCGGTTTGCTCCCGGTTCTATCTCGATCGAAACGTCCCGGTTTTCGAGATGGTAACGAAATTGATCGATAATCTCGAAAGGGGTCCCGGTTTCAATATGTCAGTGTTTTGTTGTCGTTAATTTGGTCTATCTTAACTTCTCGGGCGATTAGAGTGTTGCGATGGTTACATATTAGAGGAGTGCTCGTCGCCAACGTATATCGCGGCCAAAATATAATTCAAAAAACGATTTTTTTTATGTCTTGAGGTTTCGTGAATCCAGTTGAACGAAAACTTTCATTTATTTATATATAAATTATGAATATATATTTTAGTGAACTGCTCCAACATCGATAACTGATTGTTTATCTAACAAGTGTCCGTCGCGGAATAAATGACACACCAATTTGATATGATCTGTATAATAATGGTAGAGAAGCATGCGATAATTATTGTTCTAGAAAAATATATAATAAGAATAATATACAGAAAAATGAAAGTTGTGTTAAGAGCTTGACTGGTGAATCACCTCCGTGTGTAATATGTTTTATAATTTTCATTGCAGATTCCATTGCAGATTCCATTTTTTGAAAATTACTGTATTGTGATATAGTTTAAATAAGGAGATTACATCAACAACGTTTATTTCTGACACAAGCTTGCCTGGAAGTGGTTAGCGGAAATACTAGAGGTGTTGATAATTCACGCCACAGACGGTCTGTGAAAACCCGTCGGCTTGAAGCAGCAGCGAAGGGACGGGGGGTTAATTTTTTGGAATGAAAAACTGAAACCCCATGCACTGTTGGCGGGAGCTTGATAATTTACTCACGTTCTATTAATTATTGCCGATTTCCTGTGTATAGGAAATTAACCAAATAATGGAAATATAATTACTGCCCAATTCAGAGTGCAATCACGCTGTATACCAACGGTTACATAAATTTTACTATAAACGATGCCGCGTTTTGTTTGAACAAAAACTTCGATCGAACGTTTATGTTTATATTCTCCGGTTTTCAGTGAATGACCAGACGCTCCTGTGATCTTCATAGTCTATTTATTTCTGAATATACGGGGGAAATCCCATTCTGATCAACTTTCAGAGGAACATATGGAATTTTATCCTAGACTTGCATAATTTATTTCAATTTGCAGTAAAAAACAGGTTCAGAATAACTCAATTATAATGAGACAGTTTTCAGTTGGCAATTTCTTTCCATTCATAGCGTTTAGAGAAATTTGCGCTGTCTGAGAAAGTAACCGACTGCAGATGTCTAGACGAAATTACAAAATAATATTAAATGATCCATGTTCAGTCTAATTCATTTAAATGCATATTTATTCGCCGAGATTAATCTCTCTGCCACAGACAATATTTATACTAAGCACTCGCCTTGCGAATACTTCAAGCTATCTTTTTATGACATCTCGATTCCATTCTCGAAGCATGTTGAGTTATTCGAGGAGGATCGAGATGGACTTGCGCTTCGAGAGAAAACCGGGAGCAAACCGGGACAACAATCGATAGAGATAAACCGGGACCCTTCGAGACGAGATATTTATCGGTTTTACTCGTTTATCGAGAAACCGTCTCGATCGATTGGACGTGACCCCTTATATGAAATACAAGGAGGTTCTGTGAACTTAAAATAGTTTGGTACAGTACTGCGTACCTCTGGATCATTCAGGATTCGAGGTAAATTAATAATGTCCAGTCCGTTATCTAAGTAGTTGAGTTTCAAGAAAAGCCGATCTTGGGATGTTTCGATTATGTTCACTGGACGATACAACCGAAAATACGTTATATCTTGACATACTTTAAAGATTTTGGGTGGTATTATATTTCCTGAGGACGCAGATTGTTGTACATCTCTGGTTATATGATTTAAAGCTCTCAGAGGTAACGCATACAGAACTGTACGTAAGCTATGTATAATATTGGGTGTGTTACTAAGTAATTTAAAGTGATATGATCGTGAATCATCGCACTATTAAACTTTCTCCAACCATGGCTGCGATGTCTCCGTTGATGGGGTTTCAATAGCTGGGTAATATTGAATATATTTGAACGGCGGTTTGTAACATTGCCGAACCCACTGACATTATAATTTAAACCATACGGAAACACTGACCCAAGTTCTTTCATATACTCACGGTCGATCGCGTGGCACGTGTGAAAGCATACATGCTTAGTAGCCATGTTAATCTTGATCAATTTAACTCCTGGAAGGCCTCCAGTCTAGTCTGTACAGGACAGGTTATAACAGGCTTTAATGGCACGAATAATTCCCTTGCGGGTTTGTTTTATCCTTAAGAAGATGTATGTTTTAAAACATTTAACAGGCAGAGTATAATTATATATATAAACAAATGGTGAATTTGAATAGCTCTAATATATGGCTAAATTCCTTTACGGGTAAACACTCTTTTATGGACGCTTTGGTAAAATCGGTTAATTTATTCCCTGCGCGTGCCATGTCTTTGTTCCGTTTTCATTGCGGCCTATAGCATAATTTCGAGTGTTACCGCCATTTATTCATGTAAAACAATCGATATCGAAATTATGGAGGCACACATGTGCTTGTTTAAACTAGCTTTTCTACAGAATACTGATAATTGATTAGTGATATTAATATTTTTAATACATGTTAATAAATAGATGTTTCAAGGTTTAGAAATATATGAAATATGCAATTACTTCAAAAGGTTTTGAGGGTAAAAATTCACATTTTTACTCAAAAACTGTTATTTTTGACACATATACTACATGAATACGTTTGAAACTAACACAATTCGATGATCTATACGGGGGAAAATCTCAGTTCATTCTAGTCTAGCCTGTGTTCTCGCTCAGATCCGCGCGTACCTTATATTACGAGCGAATGTAACAATGATTCATTTCACTCTGAAAATTTCAGCATGGCGGTTGAAATACTTTTCATCGTGGTTGAAATACTTTCCACCGCGGTTGAAATACTTTTCACAGCGGTTGAAATAGTTTCAACCGCGGTTGAAATACTTTCCACCGCGGTTGAAATACTTTCCACCGCGCTTGAAATAGTTTCAACCGTCGTGGAAATACTTTCCCCCGCGCTTGAAATACTTTTCACCGCGGTTGAAATAGTTTCAACCGCGGTTGAAATACTTTTCAGCGCGGTTGAAATACTTTCCACCGCGGCTGAAATACTTTCCACCGCGGTTGAAATACTTTTCACCGCGGTTGAAATACTTTCCACCGCGGTTGAAATACTTTTCACCGCGGTTGAAATACTTTCCACCGCGGTTGAAATACTTTCCACCGCGGTTGAAATACTTTCAACCGCGGTTGAAATACTTTCCACCGCGGTTGAAATACTTTTCATCGCGGTTGAAATACTTTCCACCGCGGTTGAAATACTTTTCACCGCGGTTGAAATAGTTTCAACCGCGGTTGAAATACTTTTCACCGCGGTTGAAATACTTTCCACCGCGGTTGAAATACTTTCCACCGCGGTTGAAATACTTTATCGATGTTTTTGCTAATTTTTAGTGTTTTCGCATGGTTGTTCGATTTTTGCAGTCGTATGAAAATGGATAGAAGAAATTGTTAAAACCAGAAAACAACTTTATATCTCGGAAATGAATCGATGTCAATGGCAAGAAATTACAGAAAACGCAAAAGTGAAATCTTGAAAACTAGTAAAAGGCAGAAAATTGCAAAAATCAATGCATGGCCCTAACAAGCCACCGTAGTTATGTACAAAAAAGATTTGTCTCTTCACTAAATTAAAAATAGGTTCTATAGATTGTGTGTATACAGTTTCAAATAATTCAAGTGCATAGATAAACATGTAAAATAATAAAAAAGGCTTAATTAGAGCTGGCAGTAACTTTTGTTGTGTATTATAGTGTATACACCCTCAAATACTAGGATAGATGAAGAAAAGCGAATAGGATGCGAAGGCTTTTATGTCAGTGGGCAATGAGTTCCACAAACGCGATGCTTTCGTTTTTGTAGAATAATGTGACGGATTTGGAATTACTCGGTTTCTGTAGAGATTACAGTCGGATTGTCGGGTGGGGTATTAGTGAACTTCTGATAGTTTTGTAAAATAGCTTATAAATATGGTCGGTAGAGAGAATGATGTGTCGAATTTTTTGGGGGGTAAATAACACTACCAGGTGGTCATTGATTTGATGAAACGGTAGGATGTTTAATTGCTCAACTAATGGACTGGTATGAACGTATTTGTTGCTGGAAGTTATTAAGCAAAAAATACTTTTTTTTTGGAGCACGACTAGAGGCTCGGAGTGTGTTAGGAACGTGTTACCCCATACAATGTTGCGATAAGATATATAGGAATGAAACAGGGAATAATATAGTATGATCAAGGTTTTCCTGTTAAGAGAGTGTCGTACATTATTGATAACACCACTATTTCTCGAGTTTTTAGACGCCAATTCATCTATCTGAGTTTGGCAGTTTAGTTAAAATGGATACCAAGGAATTTGAAGATGGTAACGGATTCAATTTCGGGGACAAATATAGATATTTTGGGGTTAGAAGTATTGGCATGTCAGTTTGGTTTGAAGAACATGTATTTAGTTTTCCTCACATTTAAAGAAAGTTTGTCACAGGTGAACCAATTATGAAGCTTTTCGAGTTCGCAGGACATTGTCTCAGGTAGTCCATCGGGATGAGTAAAAGAGAAGAACAGTATTGGTACATCATAATGTCTTGCTGGCATCATTGGAAACATTTGACTGCTTCTCCCTTGCAAGTAACTAGCCTATGTTTATGTATACTATGATTGTTTTTTTTCTTCAATTTGGTGCTAATGCTGTTATATGGAATATGGAATAGGTATTTGCATTATGGACGCGGAAGTTCTTTAATGGATGACGGCTGAATATTGGGTGACGAACTAGACGCTTGTATTGTATACGCTCGCTTTAGTTCGACACTGTGGGATTTTCTTCCGCCTCCCTCTGTATTACCTCTTATATGACGGTACCGACCGAAATGCTGAGAGCTACGTATCCAATGGCGTTACTTAATGTAGATGACCGGCGGATGGTTGGGTGGGTTCATGTTCCTGTTGCTTCACTGCATTTTGCTGAGAAGCAACAGGAACTTGATAATATGATGTCTAGCACTGTAATATCACTTGTCTTTATTTCACCATGTAAGCGTCCTGTCTGTGTCTTGCGTGCTGTCCTCAGTGTTTTATAGGGTGGATGGAGGGTGTCTGGTTCCATGCTGCTTCAAAGATTTCTTCTTTGAAGTAGCAGGAACACAACTGGGCTGGGTGGTGCTTAGTTGGTTCGGCGCGATATAGCTGAAATATTGTTGAAAGCGACGTTAATTCTATTCACTCACTCACTCACTCACTCACTCACTCACTCACTGTAAATGACCAACAACGGACGAATTTAAGCCAATAGAATTGCGTGAAATGAATTTGTAAGGCCCGGAAATCCCCAGTCCTAGTGACACTCCCAACTGTTACACATCGCTCTAGCTTTTTACCTGATATGGTCCACGATGCTCATCTATTAACATCAGATGAGTTAATTATTTGAGCTGATCTGTCATCACAGCTCTCGAGCTCGAGAATTTGATTCCACTTAAGCTGCTTCATTATCTCCACGTGAACTTCTGCAAGCGGATTTGGTCGATATGAGCGCCTTTGCCAAACACAACGATGGGAATCGGTATATCTTGACGTGCATCGATATCCTATCCAAGTATGCGTGGGTGGTGCCCATCCGGACGAAAACGGGGGCGAATCTCATAGCGGCGTTCAAAGACATCTTCAAGACCGGGCGCAAACGTTTGTATTTGCAAACCGACGAAGGCACGGAATTCCTCAACAGACCGTTCCAACAGTTTCTGAAAGCCCAGAAGGTGTTTTTCTTCCATACGTACAACGAGACCAAGGCTTCCGTGGTGGAAAGCTTCAACAGGACATTCAAAGGCCGCATGTATAAATATTTCACCTATAAGAATACAAGGTGGTACATCGATGTTCTCCCGAAACTTGTAAGGGGTTACAATCGAGCCTATCATCGGAGTATCCAGCGAGCCCCCATTACCGTGACCCAACACAATGAAGCCCAAGTCCGGCGTGTCTTGTACCCCAGGCCATCGCAGCGAACGCCGAATGCGGTGTACAAGGTCGGGGACCCTGTACGGATCAGTAAAGTCAAGGGCAAGTTCGAGAAAAGTTACTTGCCCAACTGGAGCGATGAGCACTTCCTGATTAAACGGCGCCTACCCGACAGCGGCGAGTCTATGAACTGGAAGATCTTCAAGGGGAACCGTTGCTAGGGACGTTTTACGAGACGGAATTACAGCCTGTCGAAAAAACACAGCAAGACTACTACACGGTGGAGCAGATTTTGAAAACGGAACGTCGACGTGGCAAACTGTTTCATTTCGTCAAATGGCAAGGCTGGCCCAGTTCTTTCAATTCCTGGGTCGCGGCCAACCAGGTGAAACGACTATAAAGCGAGACACCACTGCCGTCATCCTTCATTCCACGTCCGACCACAGTGCTATGGACAAACAGCAAAGCGCAAGTGGGCTTTGTGGTGATAGTGCTAACCCTGCTGAGTGTGTTGTACGGAGGTGTGTTTTACGACGTAGCCTATGTCAGCACGCCACTTAACCAACTGAGAACACCAGCCATCAGTGAAACCAGTCTACAGATAGCACCAGTCAACCCCGTATCGAGCCCAGTCACCACCACCACACCCCGTGTACAAGCCACGTCGAGCTCCACACCAAGCTCCACACCTACACCAAGAACACCCACTACGTCTGAAGACCCACCAGATTTCATCCCTCCCAGTGAACAGACTACGACCACCGACGTTGTACCCACCACCATCATCATCCCTCACAGTGTACAGACAACGACGACCGACGTTGTACCCACCACTCCAGTTCACTCGTACCAAATTTACAAGAGCGGGTTACCACGACAACGAATACACCTCCAACCATGGACTCTCGGTGGCAGCATCCCTTCACTTGCGTCATCGCAGGACCGACGGGTTCCGGCAAAACGCACTTCGTCCGGAAGCTCCTTCAACACGCCGACAGCATGATCACCCCACCTATTGTCCGAGTCGTGTGGTGTTACGGAGAATGGCAGACAGCGTATGCAGCAATGCCCCACATCACGTTCGTGGAAGGCCTACCCAACCTGGCCGATTTGGAACCCGACACCTTGGTGGTTCTGGATGATCTCATGGCGGAGACGGATGCGCGGGTCACCCAACTCTTTACCAAAGGCAGCCACCATCGACGGCTCAGCATCATCTACATTGTGCAGAATCTGTTCAGTAAAAACAAAGAACATCGGAATATCAGCTTAAATGCCCACTACCTGGTGGTCTTCAAAAACCCGAGAGATACCACTCAACTGCTGCACCTGGCGAGACAGATGTATCCCGGCCGCACACCGTTTGCGTTGGAAGCCTTTAAAGATGCGACAACCCCTCAGCACGGGTATATGCTCTTCGACCTCAAGCAAGCCACCCCCGAGCACCTTCGACTACGGACCGGCATCTTTCCCGGAGAGGCCCACCACGTGTACATGCAAAAATAATGTAAACACACCCACAGTGGCTCCCCCAGCTGGGGTCTGTGTGTTTGATGATGGGGAATAATAAAAAGAATGAATACCACAGCAGGTTTGACTTTGTCTCAGTTCTCTGAAGTAGATAAAAGGAGCAGAGTTGTGGGTTCTAGCATTAGTTGTACATGATGTCTGCGCGAGTACGGAAGCACGCTCCCACGCTCCGTGTATTGAAGACGGTCCCACCCGAGTTAGTCCGAACCATTGTACGCGGGGCGGACCCTGTTCTCGTGTGCTGTCTGTGTGAGATTGGACTCAATATCTTAAAAGGCAACGTACCACTGACTCCGGCTCAGAAGACCAAGTTGGCCAAGCATAAGACAGGTCTCCGAACCCTAGTCCACAAGCGGGTCCCTCAAACACAAAAGAAAAGGTGTTACAGAAAGGCGGCTTTCTCGGGGCCATCTTAGCACCGTTGGCCGCTTCCGTGCTGGGTCCAGTATTGGGTGGACTCTTCGGCCGACAATGAACCACACGAAAAAAATGGTCCTCGTCGAACCACGGTTCCTGCAAAACCTCCAATCACCCTACCCTGTCCCACCTACGGTGAAGACCATAAACACCCTCGATGGAGATATGCAACAGATCTTACAGAGACCGGGGTTAAGCGACAGTGAGAAAGTACAACGGTACAATGAGACGCTTCAACGGTACATGACGTTCATGGACCAATACAAAACCCTCTCTACCCCACCACCACCACCACCACCACCACCACCACGTGACACACCGCCGACCTCAGCACCGCTCCAACAGCCGCCATTACCAGGGGTACCACCCACAGCCCCACAGTGGGTGGAAGACGAAGTGCTGAAGAGTGTACCTGCATCGTTCAAGAAACAAGCTGGCCTGGTATTACAACGGATGAAACAGAATCCTAACATGACTTGGAATGATAAAGGCGAACTCCTGGTACAGAATCAGGTGGCTCCCGGGACCCACATGACGGATTTAGTGAATGATCTGATGCGTCAACGCAGGTCGCACACGATCCTCGAGGATGGGAGGTCTTCGCTCAAGGCTTGAAAGACATGCATGTACCACAGGAATTGGTGGGGAACCCCCACCGCTGGGCCTTTATGCAGCAAACCCAGCAATCGCCGAGTGGCCCACTACCTTCTTGGGAATCCGACTGGGAACCGGAGTCACCCCTCAAAACACCACCACCACAACGGGCACCTTCTTTTCAGACCTTTAAAAAACCACCCTCGACCAGGACACCCCACATCTCCAGAGCCGTGATACGTAGCAAGTCAACGGGACGAACACGACGCCGGACACAACCGCCCAACCTCACCCTACCCAGTAACAGTTCGCTGGATGTGTTTCCTGACAACACCGTGGCCAAGTACGTGACCCAGTTAGCGCAACCGTTGCATTTACCTGGACGATGGGAATGTGGCCTCGTGGATATCCAATACCCTTACTCGTGGTACAACGTGCGAGCCAATGAAGTGTGGTACGAGGTGACCTACGAAGGCAAAGACACCCAACTCACCCTCCCCGAAGGCCAATACGATACCCCCAAGGAGTTCATGGGTGGGCTGTCAAGACTGTGGCATTATAAGGCTCTACGGGAGGTCACGAATAGTTCAAAACCCATCAAAGCCTATCCCTTCAAGAATCACGTGGACTTCGATTACAATGCACACAACGACAAGGCACAGCTTATCGTCACCGCCAAGGCGAGTGTCGTACTGAGTCCTATCCTACAGCAAATGCTGGGTTTCGATCTAAAGACGTTCGCTGGTCCCACCGCCCACCAAGGCGAGATGCCGATGGATATGAAGTCGGGTATGTACGGACTCTACGTCTACTCGGACGTGGTGGACAACCACATCGTGGGCGATATCAACACACCTCTGTTACGGGTGGTCCACATTAAAAAGACGTATGGAGGTCAAGTCACCCACAGTTTCACCCACATGCTCTACTTGCCCGTACGACAAACTGACATCAACACGATCACGGTGGATATAAGAGATGACACGGGACGACCGGTGGCATTCGAACGAGGAAAAGTGGTGCTGACACTTAATTTTCGACAAGCACGTGCTCCCCACTTTGCATAATGAAAGTACCTTACGAGTGCGATGCACGCAGCTATGCCGACTATTATGCCCAACAGGCCGGGGGTGGCTTTCCGGTCTTTAGCGGTGCACGCATGCAACGAGGACATGGACTGGGGAACATACTCGGCAGCATCGTCAAAACGTTCCTGCCCTGGGTGACGCGTGGGGTGAAAGCAATCGGCAAACAAGCGGGACGCAGTGGACTGCAAGTGGCCGGTGATGTCTTGGGGGGTACGGCACCCAAAGAAGCCTTGAAACGGCGGGCCAAAGAAGCGAGAGGCGTCTTGGTGGCCAAAGCACAACGCACCGTAGGGAATAAAAGAGCTGCCCCACCGAGACCACGCACCAGTCGACGACCGACCCAGCGACGACGCACATCGAAGAAGGCAAAGGATATCTTTTCTTAAAACATGTCCTTGATCCACGCCGAGTCCTGCCCCTCCACCAACAGTGAATTTGATTTGTGGACCGTGCCGCCCACACAGACCAGTGTCGAACAAGGACTATGGGTGGAGCATCTCCCGCTCTCCAGCATCAACGAAACCGGGCCCATCGAGTTCACCATCAGTAATGCGGATACGGCCTATGTGGATTTAGCCCATACCTACTTGTATGTGAAAGCCAAGGTGGTCAGTGGGGATGGCACCAGAATCGTCCAAGCTGCAACGGTGGGCCCGACGAATCTCTGGCTGCACTCGATATTTCAACAGGTGGATATTTTTCTCAGCGACAAACTCATCAGTGACTCCACCAACACGTACCCGTACCGAGCCTACATCGAGACACTGTTGTCGTATGGCCGAGAGGCTAAAAAGTCTCAGCTGACAACCGCTTTATTCTACAAGGACACGCCCGAGCACATGGACACGGTGGACAATGGGGGATATAACAAACGGAAGGCTTTCACTGCGAACAGTGCCTCGGTGGATATGATGGGTCGACTGCACGCAGGCATGTTCATGCAAGACCGGTACCTCTTGAACAAGATCCCCATCAAAATCCGACTGATACGGGCGCCTCCGACCTTCGCCTTGATGGCCACTAACGTAGAGGGGCATGCAGCGGACTATAAGATTGTCATCCAAGACGCAGTCCTATATGTCCGAAAAGTGAAACCGAATCCAGCCGTTCAATTGGGACACATGAAAGCCTTGGAAACAAAACCAACCCAGTACCCTATCCGACGTGTGCAAACCAAAGTGTTCTCTGTGCCTGCTGGAAATATGGGCGCCAACAAAGAAAACCTGTTCCTGGGGGAACTACCCAAGCGATTGATCCTGGCCTGTGTGGAAAATACCGGTTTCAGCGGAGCCTACCCAGAGAATCCGTTTGACTTTAAACATTTCGGCATCAATTTTGTGGCCCTGCATGTGGATGGACAACAGGTGCCAGCCACGGCCTTAACCCCGAACTTTGGGCGGAGGAATTTCATTCGAGCCTATCAGAGCCTCTTTACAGCCACCGGTCAAATCAACCAGGACGAAGGGAATATGATCAGTCGGGAGGACTACGCGAACGGATACACGTTGTTCTGTTTCGATCTGACCCCCACCTTAGAGAACGACCATCAGCTGGCCCTGACCAAGCAAGGCAATTTACGGTTGGAAATCCACTTTGCACGAGCCTTGGCGACCACCGTCAATGTGATCTGCTACGCCGAGTTTGACAACATCATTCAAGTGGACAAGGCGCGCAACGTCCTGTGTGACTTCTCCACCT
>JAVTVY010012520.1:0-54326 GCA_036873755.1 Hanleya hanleyi
CATCGCCCATACCATGACCACCGCCCATACCATGACCACCGGCCATACCATGACCACCGGCCATACCATGACCACCGCCCATACCATGACCACCGGCCATACCATGACCACCGCCCATACCATGACCACCGCCCATACCATGACCACCGGCCATACCATGACCACCGGCCATACCATGACCACCGCCCATACCATGACCACCGCCTATACCATGACCACCGCCCATACCATGACCACCGCCCATACCATGACCACCGCCCATACCATGACCACCGGCCATACCATGACCACCGGCCATACCATGACCACCGCCCATACCATGACCCCTGGCCATACCATGACCACCGGCCATACCATGACCACCGCCTATACCATGACCACCGGCCATACCATGACCACCGCCCATACCATGACCACCGGCCTCTTCATTGCAACGTAGAATCGAGAACATTCTTATCTTTGGCAGAGGATACGTTAACGGATTAGGACTGTTTTTCTTATTTAGTGGTGTGATGAAATCTTGGCGATGCCCTGAGTGATAGTATGTACTTATAGTGATCATAACATTCTAGGCTGCCATCTCAACTGTCAAGCAACAATTCTTATCTTTCGCATCGACCTTTTATGATGACCCTGCTACTTCTTACTTAGTGTTGCCCACTGAGTAGCTTGAAGGTTTATGAAGAAAAATTCGGGGTGCTGACCAATAGACCATCATGCGGAAGGATGTTTGATTTACCTTATCTATGTATATGTGTAGGTACTCAACAAACTCTCAATGTTCATAGAATTACACAAAATACAAGCGACAAGTCCGTCATTCAATTTTTAGCAGTCCTCACTAAAGAATTTACCAGAACATAAACCAAAGATGCAATTCACATTACAACATTAGTACCAAATTCAAAAATAGGAAAAAAACAATCATAGTTTACATAAACATAGGCTACCTTCCTGCAAGAGAGATGTTTTCAATTATAATGCCAAGAAATCAGGAAGCTCCAAAAATATTAAATCCGTATCGCCGATCAGCATATTCTTAATCCATATGATTTTCGTTGTAAATTCGTTGTCTAGAGAATGATATATCTCAGTCACGCTTTGATATATCATGCAAACTCTGCGGTATACTCCACGTACATATGTGAAATGCATACGTAGGTATTATACATGAATGTAAGGAACGGACTCAGAGAGATTAGTAACATAAACACTTTTTATCTAGGTTAACTTTAGAGAAGCATCTCCATGAAGTCTTCAGTGAGCTGAAATGGTATGCCTACAATGACGTTGAAAGGAGTGTAGGTTCCTGTGTTCTTAGTTTTCCATATCGGATTGAAATAATATCCTTTTAACAGCATAGTGTTGACCTGAATTATGACAGAAAATTGTCTTGATTATTAGTTCTTAAAGAAATGATTATACATGGTATGGCGTATTGTCCGCCACTGAGCATATATATATATGAACTGATTTTTGAGAGAGAAAGAATAAATTGGTCGTCAGCTTGTTGGTTCTTATGCTTCTTTTACTCATCTATAATTCCTAAACTTTCAATGTATATGGACGACGTAGTCTGAAATAAAGTAGTATTATTGTTTTATTAAATGTTCGTCATCCTTTCGTTTGAAATGTGTTGATGTTTATGTATTTACCACGAAGCTTTTTATGATTGACGATTTTTATATTTGTATGAACTTTTTCGTTGTAGATTCAATGTTGTCAAAATTGATGTCAGAATGTTGCGTTGTGTTTCATGGATTTGCAGAGCAACAATCAAGAAAACTAACAATCAAAAGTGTAAGTATAATGTGTGAGACGGAAAAGATCTAGACAGAAGATTTTACTCGAACCTGCTAGTGCAGTCATATTGTGTTAAAACTAAAATATATGAATATATCCTCCACAGCTTAATTTTACAGGATTCGTACCAGGACTAGGGTTTTTTTGTGCCATACGCTGTAATGTCTATCGTAGACGTTATTGAATGCGTTGAAAAATGTAATTACTTTGCGATACATTCATTTGCTTGAGTTCTGGTCCGTTAAACTAATTGTCGAAATATTAATGACAATTAGACAATCAGATTCCTCTAAGCACTTGAGGGGAAGTCGGTTTGTACTGAAGACTGTTATGACGTATCAACATTCAGTCGCAATGAAGACGTCAATTATTTATTAGACACTTCCAAGGGATATACGCCTCGGTCAGTAATCGAAATACATATCTCACTTATGGACATTCTTGATTACATAGCAGTAAAATATAATCAAGAATGTCCATAAACTTGTTTCTTAAAACAAATAAGCTGTCAACAATTGTCAATGTTACCGACAACGCATCATGGTGTTCATGGCCCCCCAAAACTGAAAACAGGTTTTCTGTACTATATCGAGAGGCATTTTTCATCAAAAGGATCAATGTTTCACATATTTTTGCCGATAGAATTCCAAAGAGGCCTATTATTATCTCCCCTGGACGCTGCTCATGGGATACAGAATCGCTGCTCCTCTGTGCGTGTGTGAATGAAAAAGTTAGGTCAATTCACTTCAAAGTTTAACAGAAGATATATTGAGCAAATAGCCATCACACAATTATTTTCATGGTCAATAAGTCAAAGGTCAAGGTCACAGCCCCCGAAACTGAATCTAACATCATCTCGGTTGCAATTCAGCATCTTTGAAATTGTACAGTTGCTATCATTGTGATCCCATGGAGACCTATTTATTTTTAGGTCAAAAAGCGTCCAGTCCGTCATTCAATATTCAGCCGTCATCCATTAAAGAATTTCAGCGTCCATAATCCAAAGATTGCCGCTTAAGCTGGTATTCAGGATGTATGGTAATTCCAGTCAAAGTGTCCACATGAATATCTACAGTAAAATCATGGATGCGATACAGAACAGTAATTATAAGCGTCTAGTCCGTCATTCAATATTCAGCCGTCATCCATTAAAGAATTTCAGCGTCCATAATCCAAAGACCTAATTCATATAATAACATTAACACCAAACTAAAAGGATAAGTCTTAGTTTATATAAAACTAGACTAATTTCCTGCAAGACAGAAGCGGTCAACAGTTTTCAATGATGCCAGGGAGACATCTTGATGTTCCAAAAATATCAAATCCGTATCGCTGATCAGTATGTGAAATTTGGCAACACAATCTATCAACAGCATATAGGTATTCCAATGGGGACTAATTGTGCATCCCTATTGGCTTACCTATAAATGTTCTCTTATGAATATGACTATATGCAGGCACTTTCAAAAACCGATGCATTCAAAGCCCGTTCCTTCTCATTCACCAAACGCTATATAGACGACCTTCTCGCTGTGGATAATCGCTATATAAATGACGCAGTGAAGGATATATATCCACCTTCACTGGATTTGAAGGAAACTACAGATAACCCTACAGGCACATCGTATTTAGACCTATATCTCTATAAAAATGAAGCGGGCCTTGTCTCGTCGATTGTATGACAAAAGAGATGATTACAATTTCGACATCGTAAACTATCCCTTTCAGGACAGTAACATTCCAGTGGGACCTGCATATGGCGTATACATATCACGCCTAGTAGCATTTGCTAGATCCTGTGTTAAATGTGACCATCTTAATCAACGTCACAAAACATTGTTGCAGAAACTTATAAAACAGGGCTACAAAACCAAGCGCCTCCACTCAAAGTTTCTCAAATTTGGCGATACATATCGCATGCTGATAGCAAAATACGAGCGTAGTGTGCAAGATCTATGGCGTTACGTTTCGTAACTTTTGTCTAATTCCGCGGCTAAGGGGCCGTATGAACCCATGTACTTCAAGATCATCATGGTATTCATATGAACAGTCACAATCAAAGCGTGACTGAGATACATCATTCTTTAGATGACGACTTTACAACGAATATTATGGATTAAGAATACTGATCAGTGATACGGATTTGATATTTTTGGAACATCATGATATCTTGCCGGCATCATTGAAAACTGTTGACCGCTTCTCTCTTGCAGGTAACAAGCCTATGTTTATGTATACTATGATTGACTTTTTGAATTTGGTGCTAATACTGTTATATGGAATATGGAATAGGTCTTTGGATTATGGACGCGGATATTCTCTAATGGACGACGGCTGAATTATGAATGACGGACCAGACGATTGTAATTCTTATTTCATACGATATACGTTGTAAAGTCGTTATCTAGAGTATGATGTATCTCAGTTACATTTTGATTGTCAATGCTCATATGAACACTATGGGGATCTTGCAATACGTAGGTTCATACAGCCCCTAGCCCCGGGTAGAGCGGAATTAGGCACAAGTTAAGAAACTTACCGCCATAGATCTTGCACGCTACGCTCGTAATTTGCTATCAGCATGCAATATGTATCGTCAAATTTGAGAAACTTCGAGTGGCGGCGCTTGATGATATAGCCCTGTTTTACAAGTTTCTGCAATAATGTTTTGTGACTCTAGGACCATCGGTAGTTTTCTTCACATCCAGTGAAGGTGGATATATATCCTTCACTGCGTCATTTATATAGCGATTACCCACAGCAAGAAGATCGTCTGTATAGCATTTGGTGAATGAAAAGGAACGGGCTTTGAAAGAATCTGTTTTTGAAAGCGTCTGCATATAGTCGTATTCATAAGAGAATAGCCAAAAGGGGTGTACAATTAGTACCCATTGGAATACCTATATGCTGTTGATATATTGTATTGTCAAATTTCACATAGATATTATTAATGAGAAATTCGAGCAACTCCATAAACAAAGAAACATCTCATGAATGATATCACTTGTATGTAGTAGAGCTAAAGAATGATTTATGGCTTCTGACCTTAATATATCGGCGAACACATCGATACCTTTAATGAACTAAGACGGAAAATAAGGTCCTGATGAGGGATTGTAGTATAGAGAGTCGAGAAATCCCATGTGGATACATGTCTGTATGGTATGTGACCTTCAACATCAAGTCCTTCCTTGAGACACTTTGAGTTTCTCAATATCCACATGAATTCAACGCCAGAGTTTCCAGAAACAGTGGCGCAATACCTTTCCCAAAATGGTTTTACCTCCTGAAGGGTTCTCGTCAACAGGGTTGAAAGATGCCTGGTGGTGCAGCTTCTGAGCTAACCAGCTATGAATCTAGCTTTGTATGGCGATTTATGCATTTTGAGAGTCCAGTACGCTTTCGGTATATCGTTATGAGTGGTTGGAAGACAAATACCTCTTTCCCTGAGAAACGTTTTGTGATTGTTAAATAAATTTCCCAGAGTATATGCTATTTGGGAGTAAGTAGACGTATTCGGCGATGGTGTGCTTATACTTAATTCCTTAACCAGCACCAGGTAATAGTAATATTTACATATGGATATTATATTATTTGGAGCTTTGTCTGCTGGGACTATGACGAATTTACTAAGACGATTGGTTCCAAGGAAGTCGAATACATAGTTTGTTTTGGAGATTCGCCATTGACTATCATAAATGTGTGTAATTAAGACCCCTGTGGATCTCGGGGCATATTTGTCCTTATATACATTTTTCTCTCAGTCCTATGACTGCATGCACCTTGCACATGCATCTAATATATAAATGGTTGAGCCTTTATATTTGTTCCTATCCGAGTATTGAAACGAATCCCATCACCATGATCACTACACAATGGTAAATTAGCTATACTTGGGAAGATTTAATCATCTATTGTCATTTGCAATTTATTTGTTGCTACTTTGAGTGGGTTCGGAATATAAAGTGGTGGTGTACCATAAAGCCTTACGTAGCTGGAAATATGTTAGCTGACGGTCCACATGAGGATATGTATCTTAGATCCTCGAGAATCCAATACATGAAGAGAAATGATTATCCAGAACAACGTTCTCTAAGACGAATTACTATAATTAAATTCCACAACTACATGTAGCTTCCAATGCTATGGTGGTCCTATCCTTGAGTATTAAGGATCTAGTATAGGCGTCTGATCCTACATTCACTATTCAGCCGTCATTCACAAACGAATTTTCGTGGGAATAATCGAAATACCTTTTTCATACGACCATATCAATTCGAAATATGCATAAAATGAAAATATACAAACACAACATGATCCAGTACCAGTAGAGTAAGTTATGGGTTCCCAAATGCCGGATGCAATAACTGCTGTTGCACACAAACCGCGTTCATTGCTCGACTCTAAAAAAAAAGAGGTCTTTGGTGTCTTTTATTTCAATTTTTCTGAATAAAATCGCTTTTTTCACACACAATGTATTGAACGCATGTACTTGTGTTAAACAGGAGCATACGGTATCATTATATGTCCCATTATATTGTTGTACTTGTACGGCATCAGCATCCCACCTTGGTATGCCTGCTTACCTGTACCATTACGTTAGTGACGCCGCGTTTCGTGGCGTATGTATATGTCATTCGTGGAAGCAATGCCTTTTATTTGAATACTTTAGAAATAAAATCGCCTTTTCCATACACAATCTATTGAACACGGTTACTTGTGTTAATCAGGAACATATGGTATCAGCATTCCAGTTCCATTATATTAGTGACGCAGTGCTTCGCGGCTTCTGCCCAATTCTACAACCCGGTCAGTGCTGGATACCATTGGCACAGGATCTTTGTTGTGTTCATATGATCAGTTACAATCAAAGTGTCACTGATGTACATTATACAAGATCTGGAAATTCATTTTAATTGATGGATACTGGCCAATCTGACGGATTTGCTGACAGAAACATCGCGATGTCATAATCTGCCTCTCTCATGCGAGAATCTGCTTAATTGTTTCTGTGTTTCTCGTTCCTAACTGTTCCGACGCTTGCATTTCATAATATGCAATGGAAATCTAATTATGACACCAGCGAGTGTACATTCAAAGATGATTGAGAAACAAGTGCAAACAATTAAGTCTTCGATCTTGAGTTGAATCATTTGGTACATAGACGTTGATCAGAGTCGTGCCATAGCGAAAAGACGGTACATGATTTAACATAGCATATGAGCAGTGTGATCACCGTATTTGTAATAAATAATATTCCGCTTCAGCCTTAGTTTATTTGTCGTTCGGAGATATATGGGTTAATGTCGCCATAGAATCGCCATCGGTGCCGAAGTATTCGTATAACTTGCTTGAGTTTGTTATGAGAGTCGATGGCAAGTGGCAGAGAGAATGATTAGAAAATAACAATATTGGCTCATTTGATTTTCAAATCAGTTTTATCGCATCAATTAACGAATTGCCATGGAAACGCACAGTGGAAATGTGCAATTGTTTGCGATGCTGTCTCAAGCCGTTATGGCGTTTTGAAGCACATATACATCAGTAACCATGTTGACCGATGATTAAGTTAGCATCAGTTAGGTGGGGTTTAATTGGTTCTTGAAGTAAACCCAATAACGTAAAAATAACTCGGCAAACACGAATCGAAGAAATATGGCATAATTCCGTTTAAATTTACATCCATCTCAGTCGAGTTGAGCAAAATATGCTCATAACCACGCCTACACTGAGGTGATATACAAGATGATGAAAGCACATCCAGTGTCTCCTCTTGCAAAAACTACGCTAGTATTGCTCCCTGGCATTGATTTCAAAGACAAGGCAGGTTAAAGGAGGCGCATCCATCCAGTACCAGAATTAACACTGTGTTTATAGCGTAACAATATATAGCATCCTAGATCATGATTATTCAATGACGGCGTCGTTCCGAAAGGGTTTGGGAAAGACTAGCCCATTGTGAACTTGGCTACTGGATATATTGTCCACTAAATAATTTGAAATTAACAGCAATGTTAAAGAACTGTGATTTCCTAATTCAGCTAGACTTGTATCTTTCAGTAGGAAGTAGTTTAGTTCAAGTGCAACACGTTTATACCATCGCCAGTCGCAATTTCATAACATGGCTGCGCGCCTGTACAAATTATGCCATGACTTTTCTGTTTCTCAGGTGCAGTTACCAAGCAAATAGTCCCACGGCGAAGGGTGTTATCAAACCGTGCATCTAAATTTGCAGCAGAATAGTACAAATACCATACTTCCCGCCGGTACCACCGGGCTTTGACAATTCATTGCAACGAAGGTGGAAAAGAATCGAGGTCATTCTGATCTTTGGCAGAGATTACATTAGCGTAACGGATCGGAACTATATTCTTATTTAGTGGCATGATGCCATCTTGAAGACACTAAGAGTGATAGTTTGAATAGATGTATTTGTGTACTTTCACTTATCATAACACCCCAGGCTGCTCTCTTAACTGTCAACCAACAATTCGTATCAATCACATCCAGCTTATTAAAATGTCAAATTTAACACGTCAGAATCCGCCACTAAGCTAACCTCTACGCTGCAGTCTATGACCTTTTCATACATACAGTTGCATCCTCGAGTAGTTCGGAGGTTTATGACGACAGGTGCATTTGGAGTACCGACTAGCAAACAGAATGATGTGTAATGACTATATTTATGTGTCTATTTATGTACCCAGTAAACTCCTCAAGAACTATTTGTAGAGATACACAAACCTCAGAGCTGAACCCTATGTACGTATATCTAATTTATACGTATATATATTATATATGAATTTACGGCACGAGCACAGAAAATTATAAAATATAAACACTTTTTATCTTGGATAATGTTAAAAAATCACAGCTTTAAAATATTTTCTGAAACATATAAATCACCACGAATTGTCAAATGCGCATGTGTTCCGTGCTAAACACGTGGAAACTGATATCTTGTCGAGTCGAAGTTACTGGATGGTTGGGAAATTTATTTACTTTTGGATAGATTCGTCTTCAGTTCCGATCGTTTAAACTGAGTATTCAAACCCGTCTTCTTGTAGGTTAGTAGGCAGTAGTAGTCCACTAGACACTTGAGGGGAAGCGACGTCAGAAAGTTGTCTGGTATGATTTCCATAAATATGCCAGTTCAATAATCTACAAAAATCTGCCACATAACACTATCCGCTATCTCCAATTGACAATGTGTTCATATCGTCCAAGTTGTTAGCTGACTAGTATTGCTTCATCTGAATGAATTACCAAATCATTTTCTAGAGTATAATAGTTGTCTCTCAGTTTGGTCCAATCTTGATTAGATTGCGTGATGAATGGCTTCTATGGATTAAACGAAATTGGATACAAGATGCATCGCACTACAAAAGATGTGCCCTACCTTTTAATTTTGCCAAATATTTATCACAAAATATGACAAATTTGTAGTGAAGCGCTTGATTATACAGTCTTGTCGAACTACTTATAGGTTTCATGAGTTGTAGCGTTGATTGAAATCGTCACAGAATCGAGCCAATGATATGGGCGAAGTGTGCATACCCCAAATGTAAATCATTCCAGAGGGATAGTTGGTTATTCTAATATAATAGTCTCTCATGCAGATTCCACTCGAAGATGAGCCGGTTTGGATTATCGGTGGTTTCCTGTAAATCCGGTGAATCATGGTCTGCTATAGAGGAAGTTTGCATGGGAGAAATAGCTTCCATAATAGCTGGCGAGTCGCGTTTTCAGTGGTGAACTAAGGCTTTCAGCTCCGGTGGGACGAAGGCTCACAGTTTATATTATTCGGGGAAAATAGCTCGAAATAAACGCCATTGCACCCACAATTGTGTTGTTAGATAGACCAGTTGTCGACATTACAAGCGTCAGATCCGTCATTCATAATTCAGCCGTCGTCCATTAGAGAATATCCGCGTCCGTAATCCAAAGACCTATTCCATATTCCACATAACAGTATTAGCACCAAATTTAGTATACATAAACATAGGCTTGTTTCCTGCAAGAGAGAATGTCCATGTCCATATATGTGTATACAAAAGCTGGAAGTTATCTTCTTTGTTCGCACGATAAGAAATTTCGCAGTCAACGTACAGAAGATGTAAGAAATCCTCTTCCAATGTGCTCTGTACTGCGCTTCATTTAACCGTGTAGGTGTCTCACCATTTCCTACAAGATTCTTGCAGATTCGAAGAAGTGTTCTTTCTAGTATAATATTGGCGCCAATGCAACTTGCTTTGAAAGTAGCTGTTTACAAATGATCACAGAACTATGTTATGTGTAAAGATATATCGGTGATTTGCGGATGATATTAATTCTCTGGGTAAAAATATCGCCATATTATTTTAATAAAATAAACAATCAACCAGTACCTCATTTCTAAGTGGCAGCCCATGACCTTTTCAACGTCTTCAGGTTAGAAACGTACGTAATCCTATTCACAAATACAAACCTGAATCTATTTCGTTTTGTGTGATTCCTGCAGGGAAATGTAAACCTTCACGTCTGCCAAGATACAATTGTCAACTAAAATGTATTCGTGTCTTCAAGTAAAACATGATACGATATTATTTTTATATATAGCTTAACCATACCTGGCTTGGGTGATACCATAGTCTGAGGGGAACACTTGTCACAATATATAGCTGGATCATGGTCCACTAGAAAATTTCCAAAAAATCTTTTGTCACGGTATTCTCCTACCTATTTTTGGACAATGTTTTGTTTTTTCATTTAAAAATGCTCATGCTCCGTTAGGAAAGAGTAAGGAAAATACTGCATAAGCAGTTATAAAATCGCGATTAACTGAGAATCTCAAACGGACAATTTGAATTTACCTGTTATCCTTTCTCCTTGGAAGTCAGACATATCATGACAAACTTTGGGGGAGGCTCCCAAGTCTGGTAGAGTTAATAGTGCAATTGATGTCAACCAAACAATGCATTTCGACATGACTCGCTATCAAAAGGAATGGTGGCAAATAAAGTCATCTTTTTAAGACTGGATATAATTATTATGAAGAACGGATGGTTCTATCGGAGATACTAAACAATATAGTTTGAAACAACTGAAAAAGTGAGATTTATGTGTACAAGTAATTCTAGAAATGAGGGGCAATCAACGAAAACAACAATCTGTTGTTGAAAAATATTACTTCCTGCAGCATACACAATGTTATTACGAAATATTTCATGGAAGCTATACTATAAATCACATCAGCATTGGTTTATTTGTCGTTTGGAGATTCATGGATTAGTGTCTGCATATTGTAGCATCGCCATAGGCGCTGAAGTATCCGTATAACTGGCTGAATTCGGATTATGTGAGGCGACGGCAAGTGGGAGAAAGAATAATAAGAAAATAATAATATTTGTTCAAATTTGATTTTCAGAGCAGCTTTATCGCACCGGTTTAAGAATTGCCATGGATACGCACAGTCGAAACGTGGCAATTGCTTTCGATGCTAATCCGAATGGATATGGGGGTTGAACACACTTACTTATTACACTTGAGAAATAGTGTCGACCGATGACTATGCTAGCATCAGTTAAGTGGAGCTTAATTAATTGGTTAAGTAAAACCAATAAGTGAGTCCATACCACTCGACACACACAGAAAATTGTCACTATTGGTGAAAAGGAATAGGGATAGCACAGCCATCGTCTGCTCACCAATACCTATTCTGCTACCGGGCATATCGTTCACATATATCTACATATTGCTACTCATTAATTCATTGTACTCAAGCGTTTTAGTTTATGTAGTTCTCTTTATGCAAAGATTCGATAATATAAATAATATCGTGAAATGCGTCAATTTCACGCATCTTAGAGATATGGGACTAACCTAGATCCATACCAACATTGTGCCCTCTTCCTTCCCCCGTCTCCCCCCTAAACACACAGACGTTCAGCCTGGAACAGTTGAGTTGGGAAGTGAATAATCCTCTTTATAAATATGAATTGCACGCCAACGAAACGTATATCTTGTCCAATTTCCTTCTTCGCCTTTCCATTTCGGATTTTAATGTCACAGGTGATGGGTCTTTCTCGAACATTAAGGTATGATCAAGGACAGGAATTGACTGTGTTGTTGGTATCGTACTACAGTCATTATGGGTATTGGTCTATCGTGCTGTTAGCAAGATATACAAGGATTGTCTCCCTTCTGCCATCCGTTCGATTCATACTCAATCTCTGGTGTTATTTGTTAATGGAAATGCCTATTTGTAAAAAAAAAACTGGATCATTTTGTAGCATCTAATAGATTTCCCTATAAAATAAATAATCTATAATAAATAAATAATGAATTAATAAAGAAAATATTGAATAAAATCTGTAGCTACGAACAGATCAACATAATCCAATGTCTTGGGTTGTTGACCTTCCTTCCGATTCCAACTGGACTATTTTAAGGAGTATATTCCTGACATTGTACTTCGCCTTCCAACATGCCTGTTATATATTATATCATTGTCAGCCTAAAAGAACCTTCGGATATGATGTGAGGGAATGTGTTGGTATTTTCATCTGTATTCGTGTAGGAATATCAGCCTTATTGGCCGAATAATCTCAAACATACAGTTGATTCCTAAGTTACATATTTAGGAGTTTGCGTTAATAAACAATACAAAACTACAAAATGTCCGTTTCAAGAATCATCAAAGTCACTCCTCATCAAATCATTTGACGATATCACCAAAACTTTAATACCAAACATTTTGGGAATTGTCAAGTCTAGTAAGTAGAAATTTGGAGGTAGTATGCTCAATCGTAATTTCGAGATACTGAGTCGAAATTGAGAGATACTAACTCGAAATTTCGAGTTACTAAGTTGAAATTTTCTAGTTATTAAGACGAAAACTTAGTTTCGAGATACTGAGTCGACATTGAGAGATACTAACTCGAAATTTCGAGTTACTAAGTTGAAAATTTCTAGTTATTAAGTCGAAAACTTAGTTTCGAGTTATTAAGTTGAAATTTTCTAGTTATTAAGTCGAAAACTTAGTTTCGAGTTATTACGTCGCCAATTTGGAGTTATTAAGCCGAAATTTCGAGAGTAGGACTTATCTCGGAATTTAGACTTTTGATTAAAAAATGTAAACATACCCTAAAAATGGCGCCTAAACGCTTCGGTACCACAGCTCCAACATCGCGGCAGAGAAGTAATTTTTGGAGAAATATTTTACGTGAAGTCTTGTGGACACCGTCCATTTCCAGCGTTGATTTTACAAACGAAATCGACAAGGATACACACAACAATCAAACAAGATATACGGACATGACTGATCAAAGAGATTCATGTGAGAAACACTGGGTGAGATGAATATCACATCATCTTGCAGGTTTCTTTGAAAAGGGTTAATGATTCTTTTTTCTTTGATGAGCATGGCTGGATAATGTTTTTCCTCTTCAAATCCTTATATTCATATTTCGGAGTACCTTTTATTATGTAGGTTCCAAAATATGTCGATTGACCTTCCTTACCCATTTTCACGCATTCCAGATGGACTGGTAGAGTTGAATATCGGTGCCAGATAAGTCAATGGTAGTGAAACAAAGGAGATGCGAAGCCCCCTACATCTATTAAGACATGAACATGTTTCGTACATCTGCTCAGATTAAAGGCCGTTTTTGAAACAGTTATAGTATACCATATTCTTTTGGTACAGGGCCTGTATTTCTGTATATCCGCTCAGCTGTCGGTCGGCCGGAAGTCGTGACGTAAGTATCTGGCTATTGGCGCAAGTTTACAGAGAAACCCAACTGATATAAATATTTGCCCCGAAGTCGCAAAGCCCAGAACACGTGCGAGCGATCTCGATGAGGAAATTACTTAGGTACGGCATCTGTCATCATTTCCCACAACAGTTTTCGCAAAAATAGAATTGGATATAGCGATAATCTTATACATTCGAGTTGTGTTTAGTGAAGATTTACCGATCCCGATATAGACTGTTTACGTTTGGAGTCTGCACAATTACAAATTACTCCGCGGCTTGCTGCCGGGACAAAGATAGCAAGAAGAACATACGGGCACTCTCCAGATTGGTTACAAGTCACGCTATACATCTCTTTGAAATATCATGGAAAGGTAAACAAGAGATTCCACAAAATAATTTGTGTGCTCAAGATGAAAAACCGACTGGGTTTATCAGTATTTGTGTGCAATTAGAGCGACGTGTTTGAAACTGGAATGCTGACAATAACAGTAATAAATCCAGGGAGAATATCGCTCAAAGTTAAAAGAGTCTTAAATTCATCATAAACGTCATATGTGTGCACTTTAAACTCCCTTTTCCTTCTAGTACCGAATTGCTCTTTTCAGTTCAGTTGAAAGAAACTACCAATGGTATAAACAGAAGCATCCTTGTTTATACGCTATCTTTGATTATTGCAATATTACATCGTTACCCGTCTGTAGATAGTAATCTAATCCCTTTATTTTATGTCGTCAGCAAAATTCCTTTATTTTATTACACTCAGACAATATGGATTTGTTAGATCGTAGAACTTTATATGAGAAGGGTCTGGAGGTTGTGTATTCCATTTCGCCTCTACCTCTGTGCGAACATCCGTTTCATATTCTGTTCGTTTATGTGTATTCTGTTCGTATCAGCACAACCTTACTGCCATCTCTGAACCTCACTGGCCTGTCTGAACCTCACTGCCCTGTCTGAACCTCACTGCCCTGTCTGAATCTTTACGGAAACTCTATGATTGACGGCATTTTCTTCCCGTTTATCCACAGGCCAATGGCATCCCGGTGTTTTTCTTTTGAAAGTTTGATTTGCCCAGTCCTGTGTTTTAATTGCCCAGTCCTGTGTTTGAATTGCCTAGTTCTGTGTTTGAATTGCCCAGTCCTGTGTTTGAATTGCCCAGTCCTATGTTTGAATTGTCCAGTCCTGTCTTTGAATTTCCCAGTCCTGTATTTGAATTGCCCAGTCCTGTGTTTGAATTGCCCAGCCCTATGTTTGAATTGTCCAGTCCTGTCTTTGAATTTCCCAGTCCTGTGTTTGAATTGCCCACTCCTATGCTTGGATTGCCCAGTCCTGTGTTTGAATTGCCCACTCCTATGTTTGAGTTGTCCAGTCCTGTCTTTGCATTTCCCAGTCCTGTGTTTGAATTGCCCAGTCCTATGTCTGAATTGCCCAGTCCTATGTTTGAATTGTCCAGTCCTGTATTTGAGTTTCCCAGTCCTGTGTTTGAATTGCCCAGTCCTGTGGTTGAATTGCCCAGTCCTGTGGTTGAATTGCCCAGTCCTGTGTTTGAATTGCCCAATCCTGTGTTTGAATTGCCCAGTCCTGTGTTTGAATTGCCCAGTCCTGTGTTTGAATTGCCCAGTCCTGTGTTTGAATTGCCCAGTCATGTGTTTGAATTGCCCAATCCTGTGTTTGAATTGCCCAGTCCTGTGTTTGAATTGCCCAGTCCTATGTTGAATTGTCCAGTCCTGTGTTTGAATTGCCCAGTCCTATGTTTGAATTGTCCAGTCCTGTCTTTGAATTGCCCAGTCCTATGTTTGAATTGCCCAGTCCTATGTTTGAATTGTCCAGTCCTGTCTTTGAATTGCCCAGTTCTGTGTTTAGAAACTGGAAGGTATCTTGTGATGCACTGCTGTTTCCATAACAATCCATATACCTCCCTTTTTTATAATGACGATACTATCCCCTTCTTAGAGGTTTACATCAGTCTTCATTGAGAAATTCTTTGCATTCTGTATTAGCGTCATTTTCTGTTAATTTTCTACATGACGTAGTATGACTGATTGTAGAATCTTGTGTTAATATCTGCAATCCACCGTCCTGTGCAAACATATCACGAGAGGTGGTAGTGTGTCCAGTAGGACTCGGTCTGAAGGCGCCATTGGGAACACGAAAGAACGGATCTTGTTGTCGAACAGATCAGTACATATCCCAAGGATGTTGATATAATCTTGTCTGTTGTGTAAACACTTCTGAGCTCTGGTTCGGGCAAGATATAGAAAACTGACATGCTTTCACTTTTTTCTCCTGCTGAGGGCTGTACCAGGATTAATTGGCGTGTGTGGAACAAGACATCTCTCTGGGGAACGTACTCTTGGCCATAAACATTTTCTATTTCAGTATGACACCTGCATAAACAATAAAAACATCCAACTCTGCTCTGCACTCTCAGATTTTCCATTCTTTTTCTCGGGTTGGCTTTTATACAACATTCTTCCGCAGATTTTTAAAATCTCATATCATATTCCATAGCCTATAGCAATATTGCCAGCAATTGATGAAACCGCACGTCGCCGTGTTTTTTTCTCTCCATCGCACACAACAGTGGCCCGCACACACGTGCGAACCAAAATGTCTATAATTATTTTCAAGAAGAGAGTTAGCAAATTGATAAAAATCTTACTATCTTTTTTCTCCGCACACTTAGTCTTCTTCCGTTTTATATCGTAATTGCCATGTTTTTCATTGTTGCCAATTCATCTCAAATCTATCTCGAGTGAAGAAAAGTTAATGAAAAACTGAACCTTCCATCTAAATATTGTATAATCAAGAGACGTAATCAATACCCTCCCTGGAACATCCTCGTGTAAAAGCCATATCCCTTAAGATAATGTCCCCATGCACGCGCCAGTCTTCCCAATATGTTCTCATTAGCTGTAAGATACGGGTGACATGGGATGTATCACAGCCTGGAAGAAGGGGTAGCTGATTCCAAGCCCCCTGACCAGGCTTGGAAGCCCCACACTATATCTTGGCTCAAAAGCTCTGCCTGTAATAAAACAAATCCAAAATATGGATCTTAGTGTTCGAAGCAATCGAGAATAGATACAAGTCATAGACTTATTGGCTCCTACTATCACTTTAAAACTTCTGTTCCGTTCCCTGGGTTACCAACTTTCCCTATACCAGCATTTGTACCATATCCTACTCCAGCCTGGATAGGTTTCCTAAATGAAGGAAATATTTGCTAGTAAAAAAAAACGTTTTATTGTGTTGAAAATGTCGATGAGACAGTAGTGATATTTCATACCCAATTGAAAAAATATCGTAACTCCAAAATATCCAGGTATAAATGAACAGCAGCAGTAGTACGATGCATTTTTCGTGAATCAATATTGTGCAAAATTAAACTGGACTTTTTTTGAAGCGATATCAACGGAAATGACTACTGTTGCAGCTATCTCGATCGTTTATGTAGAGCAGTAATCCATGATAGAGAAAACTAGACGGTGCAGTAGATTTCTACATTCTAGTCCCCGCGACTCCCTACTACGAGAAGAGGCTCTAGGATAAATGGGAGCCATCCCCTCAAATTCTGGGAGGTGAGTAGGCGCTTATGATTTCTGCGTATGAGCTTGCGACCAGTCATCATTAACTGTTTCCATCCAATGACGGTGTTAGCCTGCATAGATTAGTCTCTCGGTAATAGTACTAAACTACCCGACGTACATGACATCTACTGAGTGATAATTTTTTAATAACGCGATAAACTAGTGAACTATTTCTTCACAATCATCTGAAACGAAGCAATATGAGTTGTCAAACGTTCACCTGACGTGTATTAATAAACGGCAAAACAGCTCATAATTATTTGAATTTCTGGATTAAGAGTGAATAGATTTTTGGCTAACTTCCTCCATTGTTGTTATATTTAGTAAGGTTCATCAACTGATTGTAAACAATTGTTCACTAATCCCTTCAAATAATAAACACTGTCGCTGTTAATTTTGTTGAAATTCCACTGATAAGACAAAGCTTTATCGTCATGAGTATATAAGGCGATCAAGTTGCCTACACTGGTAACGTAATACACCGTTCAAGTGTTTCAGATTTTGAATTGAATGTTGACTGTTAATAAAGACGAAAAACGTTCCTTGGAGCGATGATGTAAGAGGAAGCCTCGCTTTTAAAATAGTGACATGGCTCCCATTTATCCGAGAATCGTGATCTCACTATCACGAAGGCATGACTGTCTGTCGAGAATGTAGATTTCTGATTAATTGAATGTACTCGGAACCGTCCGGTCGTACGGAAACCGTCTGATCAGTCCCGACAGCAATTCTATAATACGAGCACTATTTCTCCATATGCGGGGTAACATTATCCCGCTCATCCTTGTTGGAGGGGTGGGGAGTGATTCGGTTGAAACTGATACCATTGAAGAGATGGCTCTGCATGGAATTTTATTCACCAAGAATAAACTGAATGTTATTTGAAATGTACAAATATGAGAAACCGATGGTTGTCCTTTTGTGGCTTGCATTAGACCGGAGAATTCAATGGTTAGCAGCCCTAATCGGATAATGATCGGAACAAAGGAAGGTAAGGGGGTTGAAAGAGCTGAGACCTTATCCCATTTCCGGTTGTCCGCCCTTTGCAGTTGATCATTTAAATCTGTACCTAATCCTGAGGTGATTTGGATAATGATTTAATATAGGCACTGTATGTAACCATGGAATACATAGCGTGTAAACGCTAATACCAATGTTTTGTCTCCGCTAACGCTCGTTATAATTGTGGAGATTAGTGTCTGTTGAGAGACTAAAGGCAGTTGTATATCTTACCAGATGTACGTGGGAGTGGATAAGGGTTTTTGACAACACCTTTTCCGAAGGTTTCTTATCAACTTACCCGTTCACTCAAACCATCGTTATTTTGAGTGTTCGTCACAGAACCATTGGATAACTTGCGATCCCGATCCCTTGCAGTTGCGAAACCATAAAACAAGGCGTTCGGTTGGGTAGCCTGGGCGAGCCAGTCTCTGCAATGGATAAGTATTCATGGCAAAATTCCAATCTGTCCACTTTTTGTATAAATTATAACAGAATTTATTGTTAGTTTATATTGTAGTGAACCCTTCTCATTTTCCTGCAGGTATAGATGTAACTATGATCCTCCATCTGAACTATCGAAATTCAGTTGAAAATTTATCTTTCGCAACATCGATCATATAGAAATCACCCAACACATGTTTGAAACACATACTTTTTGTAACCACATCTAGCAGTGCCAAAGATCATATGAAGGGGCTGCTGAACTTTCAACAGCTATGGAAATCATCTGAATGAAGAATCTGCCAGAAAATACTTGTTAAATTTGGATAATAAAACTCTGTATAATTTATACGAATTTGACCATGTGATCAGGATTATTTTGATGTTTCGACGGTATAATTAGAAACTGTTGAGTTTTTATCTCTTGTAAGAAATTTTTATGCCGCTTCATACAAAATCGTCTAAACAAAACGAGCGATCACGGCCACATCGTCACCCGATATTTTCCATCCACCGCAGTCGATAGTAATACGTGACGAGTAACTAGGTTATCTCCCTTTTCAGTAGCTCCGGTCGCAAAGCACTCGCGTCAACCACTCACCGGGATTCATTTGAAAGTTTACAACAAGATTATTTGTAATGAAGGCGAGCTACATCAGTTGTAGTTCTAAATAAGATAGCATTCAGTCTGTGAACAGCTATTTCATCGTATGCTAATCAGCGATTTTGAACGCGAATGGATATGCAGATTTTGTTTCATGAGTAACAACAACATAGGACCAAATATGTTCACAAGCTATCCTGTCAGACCAAGTTCTTCCCGGTGACACTCAGGTGTTCAACAGAGGTCTTAAGCGGGATTAATTCGTTACACGGTTTGTCAATGAGGCAATACAGAAATAAATCTCTGGCGAACTGTGTAACTAATATTATATACAGGGTATTGCATGGTTATGCTTGAATATCACTAATATTGTTCAATTGAAAGACACGAAGCGTCCAGTGATTTATCCTTCGTCTTTCACGAGAAAAAATGTTTGTTATATTCAAGTGTTTCCGTGCAATGTATATATATAATTTTTATTTTGCACTGCCTGAATAATCGTTTTACCTCAATACCTGTACTATTTCTTTTCTCAAAATGGGAGTAATACATTCCCGGCCGATGACACCATGGTTATGGCCAATCAGACTTGTTGGCTGTGAACCATATATGATTAATGACTGGAGAGTGTAAAGCCAATCGCTACATTGTATCAAAGATCAACTACGGGTGTAATGTTATGCATTATTCCATAAATTTTTGGAAGCAGTTTGTCGATTAATCCACAAAATATCCAGAATATTGTATCTGTACTTCTTGTTTCTACCGTGACAGACACTGTCAGACAATCTTCACCAAACAGCTTCTTGGAAAAGAATGTCACGTGTTAGCCTGACGTCATAAAGATAATTCAGTGTAGTCAAATGCAAAAAGTGTTGTTTAACTACAAAGTGAAATATCACTTTTATGGGTGAGGAAAATCCAGGTAATTCATTGTTTATTCCTGTTTGATTTTTGTGCGTATACATTACCATCCAATTCAATCAGCCACGTGATGCCCCCTGCTGTTTCAAGTCTCCTAAAATGCGTTTAATAATGATATTTGTGGTATTTCTACTTTTGAACCAGTATTTTACTATCATGACTATCCTGTTATATATTAAAGGGTAAGCGAAATAAACTTACATAAACTGCACAAGTTTTGGAGATATTTTAAGATTTAACAACGCTTTACAAACTTTACTGTGGATTCGTTCAATATCATAATCGTTATGGAATCCAGCATAGAAGCTAAACAACCATCAAATAATTGCATACCGGTAACAATTTCTATTCGGATGCAATAATTATTAATGTAATCATAAATAGATTGATTACCTATAGCCCTTTGTCTGCAAGTGCTCTCCGTTTTTTTCTAAAATTTGGTATTGCTACAAAGAACAACTCCTTAGCATTTTGTATTTTCCCACCTTGCATTAATATTTGCATTACCGGTAGTAAAACATTTCTGTGTATGGTTTACCCTTACAAAACAATGTGCTGTGGAAGATGTAGGGATTGTGTGGGGCAAGCTATGTGGGGATCGTGTGGGAAATGTGTAGGAATGAGTATGTGGGGAATCTGTAGGGATTTGGTCTTCGCATTGTCTAGGAAAGGGCAGTCTGACCTTCTCCGATACTAATTTCATGCCCCACACTATCCCTACTTCAACCCCGTGAACATGTGGAGATGATGTTCGACGGCCCGATGGGGAATGACCCCACAAATCTTTCAGATGTGGGGAAAGTATGGGGTAGACCACGTCGCATTAGCGCAACAAATGTGGAATTTGCAGGGTAGTTATTCCCACGTGGGGCAGGTATATGGCAGACTGCCCCACAAAATCCCAACAAATGTGGAATTTGCTGGGCTGTTGTTCATACGTGAGGATGGTATGCGTTAATCCACTCCACAATTTCTTCACAAATCGGAAATTTGTTGATTCGTTATTTCCACGCAGAGTATGTGTGAGACAGACCGCACCAAAATATCCCCACAAACGGGGAAGTTACTCGTTACTCGGGATGATATGGGGCAGACAACCCCACAATGTTCCCACAGATGGGTAATTTGGTAGGTAGTTATTCCTTCGTGGGGTAGGTGGAAGGCAGACTGTCCCAAAATATACCGACAAATGTGAAATTTACAAGGCTGTTTCTCATACATACAGATGGTAAGGGACAGAGCATCCCACAATATCCTCACAAATGAGGAATGGCTTGGCAGTTACTCGTATGTGGGGATGGTATGGGGCAGACCAACCCACAGTATCCCCACAAATGTGGAATTTTTGGGGCAATTACTCGTTCGTAGGGATTGTATGGGGCAGCCCATCCCACAGTATCCCCACAAATAGGGAATTTGTAGATCATTGACAGGGTGGGGACGGATCGCTGCGCACCTGAAAATGCATAGCTGCCCAATGCATGTGTGTCCCTCCTACGTCATTATCTATCCCTAAGAACAATTATTAGTATAAACGAGAACAGAGAATAGAATTCTTATTATCAATGCTCTCATATATGTGGGTGGTGTTAGGGAAAGTGTTCTTGTCATACATGTAAGCTACATATGATACACACGATTATTTTTCCTGTGTATAGACTTGTATGTTTCCAAAGTACTGAAAGAGTGGACAGTTGACTAGTTCCATTGGAATGGGAATTGACTCTCCTTAACTTACATATGATTGACCCATGGGCTGATTCGGACGGATGAGGTCTTTATTGACTTCTGTGTGGCAAAAAATGGATTTCCATTTGAAAAGTAAGAAGTTTTACCATCGGTCCGTTAGTAAGAGTGTTCTTGGTTTGGCCGTTTGCCAAACAGTGCACTCGGTCGATAGAAAGAATATCTATAGTTAATGGCGAGGTGAAACAAGGCCTGAAATCCTGCTTCAATTTATCACTTTCTGCTCTTAGTTCACTCCAGTTCCTTCGTCTTTTTATGTTTTAATCAATCAAGAAATCAAAGCAGTTTGGCAAAAAATCAAACAAAGTAATCCCCGCAATGAACAATTTCTATATAAATTAATACACTTGTGATAGTTTGACACCAGAGTTATTAATTTTGTACGTTTGTGGCCGATTTATGAGAGGGGATTTTAGTTGTGTGCCATGTTGGCTCCACTCCAGGGTTCTCAGCTCCCAGTCTCAATGAACAGACTCCAGTTCACAATATCTGCGAGTATCACTGCAAACATCTGAAAGGCTCATTCACAGACACTGGCCAGATTAACATGTGAAAATCCCTACCAACTATAGTTATCTTCCACTCGGGTCATTACTGTAGCCATAGCTTATCTCGACGATGTCATTAGATCCAAATCCGCATGACTTCCTAAACTTGGAGTTAGTTCAACTCGTGATTGCGTCATATCAACGCACGGAGGCTATTTTTATGGCATTCTATTATGATGTAAAACTATCTCCGCTGCCTTTCGTTGCACGCATATTTTCTTCCATTGAATATTTTATCTTCTCTTTCTTGGAGAGTTTTTATCGTACACGCTAGTGTTATTTTGCAAAATAAATTTCAATTGACAATCGTATTCTCTTTTGTTATTTTATTAGCATCACATCTGCCAAATTCCTTTCTAGTCACGATTCGGTACAAAGAATTGCTCCCACTTTCACTTGATTAACTTGGGTGTTAATACTAACGTAGTGGAAAAAATTTGGCATTCGTCAGTGAAAGGGACATTTTCCTTCTCTAATCCGTTTCTATGGGAACTGGAGATAATTATGGTTGGTCGAGGACGATATATGGAAATTTACTTTGCTAATCGGCAAAATTTGCTGTCCGAGCTGGCACAATATTTAATTATTTGAACGACCAATCCTAGATAAATGAATTTGATCGGCTTTCACTGCGGTTATGTAACGTGGTCTTATCGGGTTATGGCAGAAAGCGGTTTAAAAACATGTCCATCACCCGGGATCAGTCTGATCATAATTAATCACAGAGCCTGAGAGCGCTCCATAGCTTCTTTGAACTCTTGCCGCGACCTTTAATTGACACCTCGAGAGTGATTGACAAAATTCCTCTAACCGTTCCAACGCTGGGACCACTTTCAATTGGACACCGAAAAAAGCGATGGTCCAGAGCGAGTTCCGGCTATTGACAATCGCTTGCCAATCTTCCCCTCAGAGATATGGACAGATTGCTTTGAGGGCAAGGCCTAAAACCTTGACCTGAACCCGGGCAAATGGGAAAATAATAAAACTCTATTGAGATCAACCGTTCTAATGTTTTAATCTGGTAATTTGGAATATTCTCTCATCCTTCGGACCAAATAAAACATTGAAGGGACATCACCAGTATCCATTATAAAACCATGTTCGTATAGCTATATATATCTCTCCTTGAAATTCCAAAACGGACAAATTAAGATCTTCGTGAAATTTTATTGCAGTAAATTAAAGTATTGTTTGACGAGAAACGGCTAGGGAGTACTAATAGGTGAAGTGGTACACTCAGTGAACTATGTTTCACGGGAAATTCTGCGGGAAATCGACTATTCAGAAAAAAGGTCATATAGAGCCCATTTATTCAACAGCACAGCATGGGAAACGTGTTTTCTCTCAATGTGTTGATTAAACTAAAACTGAAATCTCGCAGCTTGAACTAAATCTGCGGAGATGACTATTCCCTTAATAAGGTTGGTAGATACATGAAGACATCAACAGCCTAAATCAGTCAACGAAATGGATTTATATGTGAAGAACTGCAGAGCGACAGAAGTCCCAATCCGGACTGTGATTCCATTCCAATAGAGAAGCAGGAGATGCGCGTAATAAAGTCTGGAGATGCCCGCCGGACCTGACCGTTCTCCATTTGTCGGTCCACGGAGGGTATGGATTTTTTCTGGCTTTTATCCCCGCTAGAATTATCCAGTAAATCGTCAAGTTAATCACGCCAACGACTGAGCCATTTACAGTAAACACCTATCTGGCAAGAAAAATCTCTGTCATGATTCGATAGTACCGTTCCCACTTCATCAAACACCCTCATCCTCGGTTCATATTATTTAAAGCAAAAAAGGGGAAAAATCTCTTCTGCCGATATATACTATTATCGTAACACAAAGGCGTTTAAAAAGACGTTTAATTTCGTTACCCGAATACTGATTTGAACGAGCTAATTTCTGATTAGGATGCCACGTGTCGGTTCATACTCCATGTAAGATTCACGAGACAATGCATACAATAGCCAAGTCTGGGGACAACAATGTGTCTAGACTTGAGCCTTTTCAGCGACACAAAGAGTCCGACAACAGCTTCCTACATGAAGTATCTACCCACGTATCAGCGTATTATAACCTTAAAAAATCTGACTAAGTTATATCGTACGTTTGCCGTAATTGGAGACAATAAGATCATGTATTCAATAATCTTTCCGTAGCAGCTACCAACTATGTTTCAAATATCAAAGAAGCAGCCACCTAAATAGTAAATTTCGCCATTTGGCGATACCGGAAGTGATTAAATATTGCCTATGCTGACAGTTTCTTAACCCTACCTGGCCTGGGGGGCGGAAAGTGAGGGCCCCGGCCTGATGCTAGTGAACTTTTCTCTGCTGCTCCGAAACGACAAAACCGAGGAGGCTGAAACTTGGTGACTTTTAAGCTTATCTTATTGGGGTCATTTTGAGCCTATTTTCAATAACCCCCGGGCAGAGGATCATGGGTAAATTCAAAATGGCGGCCATGTGGTATCCGCGAAAGTCGTGTTTTTCAATGTTTTCGCTCCATTACTTCACATTTTCCTTGCCTAAAAGGCCTTAAAAGTATTTTATTTATGCAAAATTAATTAGATTTTTTTCGAGAGAAAAATCTGAAAAATGAAAATTTCAAAAAATCGACCCCAAAAAGGCCGAAAAATGGCTTCCGAGAAGATTACGTCACTGTGACGTCATCATGGCGGCCATCTTGGATTTTTTTACATTTTCCGGTAGAGCTTGAACCCAAGATACTGTGTGGTAAGTTTCAGCGCTCTAGCCTTAGTGCTAGAGAAAATATATACGGGGAGCATCTGAGTATGTCCAAACGGATGATTACATATGAAAATCTCGAAAGATGTCTGCTCTGAGATTCCAATGGACTGCAGCGATTGGCTTTTAGACCTTCTGACATTTCACATATCAAAGTCACATTCAACTAATCAGCTTATTGTCCCTACAGGATTTTTATTACTCCGGGCGATATTGCGTAGTTATTCAATAAAGCTATAAATGCATGCAATGTGTCCACCAATATTTAGTATTTGTATAGACATCTATTTACATACTGTTCATATTCGATGATTCTATTGATTTTATTTATTATGTATGTCAGCTTACCAGAATGCACAATTCAGCTCATTTCATTATTTTTTGTTGCGGTATTTAGCTTCTTTAACATCCAAACCACGCCTGGTTCGAGAACGGTTAAGGCGAACATGGCTGTCTCCCGGCAATATTGACGTACTATTTGCCATGAACCAGTTCGTAATGTCGTCTATAAATATGCATTCGATAACACATATAAATTTATAGCCTCGAGCGGAGTGACATTTCCACGGCTCTTTGGTGTGAAATATTAATCAGCGGCTGATGAATTAGAACATATACGTGCAGGGGTGTGGAATTATTTGTTCTCTAAATATATGATCATTTATCTTGACCGAGAGGCAAAATAATATGGACCGCATCAGTAAAGGAGAAGAGAAAAAACAGTTGCTTGGCGAAAGAGAGCGTAAATAGCTTTGTTAACCACCACTCTGATGTATTGGCATTTCTAAAATTGTAGGAATGAAATATCGGAAATTAGAAAATGGACAAAAAGGGGGAGAAAAGGACATGACACTGAAAAAAGAGTTAGCGTGCACCCTGCACAGCGCTCGACCAATTACGTCTTTCGAATAGCCGGGGATGACGCGGGCTCACCCTCCTCGCTCAAAACTCTCCACGATCGCATTTCCATTAATTGTGTTGATTTCGCTGATCGATAGCGTGCATTGTGACAATCGCTTTCATACGCGGACTAATTATGGATACAGCCGTTAATTTAGTACGCACTGATGCTCCCAATTATCATTCCCCCTATAGCTTTACTTCGTGGGGAATTTAGAGGGGAACAGGGAGAAGATGCCAAGATAGAGCGAATCAAAGGATTGCCAATCATGAGCGGCTTATATACGGTCTTATATACGAGTTCTACAATGCAATTATACCGCTTTGAAATTAAGCTTACTTCAGCAGAATCAGCTCCTGACATCCGTAGACAAGGTATTATTATAGGCCGTTATTGAATCGCAATCCATCCAGAACACATCAATCTACATGGGATTCTTGGCCGAGAGAGAAATAGATCCGTGACGTTAATGCTTCAGATTTCTTCATTACAGTTGCTCGCTTCGCTCAAATGGTTCTGTGACATTTTTATAATGTAATGTAAAATATATAGATAGAAAACGACCTCGAATTTGCCACATAAGACATGGCTGTGGCAATTTCATTTCACGCTACGATGCAATCTACGTCATATTTTTTGTATCTCGGTCCAAGGGGGAGAAGATAATAAAATGGAACTATATAACAGAATTCGTAGGCAACTACATGTATATTGCTGCATCACGATCTCCTAGCACTACACCTGCTTAGAAAAGCCTCATAACGTATACAGATTCAAATATGGCAATGTAACAACCACAATTTCTGGATAGGTGATGATAAAATCGCAACTATCAGTTTGCTACATGTCATAAGCAGAACCTCTATTTTCTCTCTCCACCAGCACCTCAAGACATGTATTCCCGCCCCCTCTTTCGACAATAAGTGTCAGATCTAAGATCAACACAGTCTGTGCACAATGTGGAGAAGTGATCAATCCATGTTATTATGTGGTGTGTTGTGGCTTCATCCTGGGGTGTCGCACACGGCTACAATGATACAGCATTCGTAGAAGAGATGACAGAGACGGTGGAATAGGAGGCCAAACATTTCATCTGAACAGCTAACTGGCCAATACCACATCACGATGAAATGCTATAAGTTAATAGAGCAACCCACCGCGAACTAATGAAAATATCTAATAATTTCCGGTGCTCGGACAACTATGCCTCCAATATTAATGAAGACAGATTTGATCAGATGAATATCAAAACATTATATACAAGGTTTACGAGGAAATGTGCCTTCTTAAGGGGTTTGTTGTCTCATGTGTCGGCATGATATACATATTTACTATTTTGGTTCTCCATTGTAAAGCGTTTGCTTCAATGCCAATCGTAGCAGCAAACGTAACGAATAATTTTCTTTGACAAGCAGTGGGAGTTTTATTCTCCCGGGAGGATATATAATCATAGTGCGTCAGTTGATTATGTTTCAAATTCTTAGGGCGAATTTGCATTCCCAAATGGAAAGCTTCACTCAATTCAAATATGCCTCTATTGTGAAGGTTTGCACTTAAAAATAAAGTGTGCCAAATATTTCTTGCAACTGCAGACATGAATGTATTATTTTATTCATTTCTTTGTCTTATTACTGAGCATATGGGCGCGCCATTTTCTTGGCGAGGTTGCTTTGGGCACCAAACAACATCACACCAGCGTCACGCAGAATTCTAAATGAGGTTAAGGTTTAAGATGGAATATTGATTTTTATAAGCCCATACTATTAACATTGAGCGACAGAACACATTGCACCATTGTATTAGATCGTGAGTGATACTAAATTTTAACCCTGTACACCTCCTTGTGAAAGTCCTGTTGGGCCAATCTGCAAATGAGGCTTCAATCCTTAATACGGTATTACAGTTCTAAATCTCGTGCACTGGTTTTTAGTGCAGCGCCAGTTATGGCAAATATGACACAGAAATGAATAAAATAATATTTTTACTTCTTCACTGGCAAGAAACAATTTGCACACTTTATTTTTAAGTAAACTCATTTTCAATAGAAACGCATTTGAATTGACTGAAGCATACCTTTAAATCAATGAATCTTCCATGGCGAAATACTTCGTTTGACTCATGCATGGGTATACTCACGAGTATACTTGGACGAAATACCCCATATTTCTCCATGGGTACGAACCATACACATTTTCTTAACTTGCTACACCTGTATGACTCGATGGTGATTATCATACTTTTCCTATCAACGTGCTTTACGTATATGACTTATGGACGAGTATATGATACTCTCTTCAGCAATATGTTTACGTGTATTAATCGTGGACAAGCAGCATACTGTTCACATCAACGTGTTAATGATATATATGATTAATGAACCCTTTATATCAGCGTGCTATGCGATCATGATTTATAAACTTTTTCAGCAACGAACATGCCCCATGAAACAGCATTAAATACAAGCTCCACATCTGACATTCATTAGGTTACCTTCGCCCATGGAGAATTTCTGTGCAAATAGTTGAGAGGCAAGTAGTAGTATAACAGCAACTAAACTATTATTTTCCCCGGATGTAACTATGACGTCACAACTTGATGGTTTGTAACGAGGCTTTTGATTGGTTGAGCTGTAAGTGTGAGGATGAATTTGATTGGTTGAGGTGTCGGCCATGTTGTAAAGCAAGATGGCGGCTGTCGGCCATGTTGTAAAGCAAGATGGCGGCGTGGTTCGGGGATGTTCGGGCATGTTCGGGTTGTCGGGCATGTTGTAAAGCAAGATGGCGGCTGTCGGCCCTGTTGTAAAGCAAGATGGCGGCTGTCGGCCATGTTGTAAAGCAAGATGGCGGCTGTGGTGTTGGGGGCATGTTCGGGGATGTTCGGGCATGTTCGGGTTGTCGGCCATGTTGTAAAGCAAGATGGCGGCGTGGTTCGGGTATGTTCGGGTATGTTCGGGTTGTCGGCCATGTTGTAAAGCAAGATGGCGGTGTGGTTCGGGGATGTTCGGGCATGTTCGGGTTGTCGGGCATGTTGTAAAGCAAGATGGTGGCTGTGATCGGCCATGTTGTAAAGCAAGATGGCGGCTGTCGGCCATGTTGTAAAGCAAGATGGCGGCTGTCGGCCATGTTGTAAAGCAAGATGGCGGAGTGGTTCGGCCATGTTCGGGCATGTTCGGGTTGTCGGCCATGTTGTAAAGCAAGATGGCGGCGTGGTTCGGGCATGTTCGGGCATGTTCGGAAAGGGTGGGCCATGTTGTAAAGCAAGATGGCGGCTGTCGGTCCTGTTGTAAAGCAAGATGTCGGCTGTCGGCCCTGTTGTAAAGCAAGATGGCGGGGTGGTTCGGGAATGTTCGGGAATGGGGTGAAAAAGGTATAAAAGTAGGTGATTTTTAGTGAATGGGTTATAATCATTGGACTACTTTGGGGAGTTTTTTCACTGACCTGACTTAGCCTGACCAGTTCCAGCCTGCCTGACCAGCTCCAGCTCCTGCCTGACCAGTTCCTGCCTTACCTGTAACCAGCCAGCCAGCCAGCCAGCCAGCCAGCCATTCTGCTTGCCTACTTTGTATGAGTTGTGGATACTGCGTGTACTTTTTTCCATTTTACCAGTGCAAATTCACCAGACTTTTACACGGTAGCAGTTCTTCACCAGCCTGAGCCCATAGTCATGATGAATTCAGCCGACCTAGTCATCCTTCAAAAGAACCGTGTTCGCCTGGTTGATGAGATGCAGCATGCGGAGGAATTATGTGATCTGCTTATGGCTGATAAAATACTGCAGAAACAGGGTGTGGAAGATATCATGGCGGAGAACACTCCTTCACGACAAAACCGAGCTCTCATCGATGGTCTACTGCGTCGTGGTCCCTATGCATTTCTAGCGTTCGTGGATGCGCTGAAGAAGACGGGAAATGTAGAATTGGCTGATCTACTTGAAATTCCCCTTGTAGTAGAAGAGGGTATCTTAGTTATGGACACTACCGAAGAGCGTACAGCTAGCAAACGTACGGGTCCAGAGTCTGGTGTACCAGCCAAACGCGGTACACGTGCCAAACGGTCCCGACTAACACCTTTAGAAATACCTGAACCCGTCCTCCAGCAAGTGCCTGAGTCCATGGATGAACAAAATGAAGAAGAAGAACAAGGACAAAAACAAAAAGAAGACGATCAGGTGCAACTTCCTATGTCTGTGCAGGCCATTAATAACATTATCCAGCAGGCCTATCAGGCAGCCCACACGGATATTTGGCAGCTTTCAGCCTATTTAACTGTGAGTGTGAAAGACGCAGAAGTACATTTTAACGTACCGGCCTATATTGACAGACCCGCTAGGCATATTGCCTTGTCTTCGTACTGCTGGCAAAGACTGGAGACCCTTGATTATGCCGTCGACGCAGTTATTGGCGACCAGGGGGGTGACGAAGTGAAATTTTCTCTAGGTGAAGACATCTATGTGAGTTTCAACGACGAGCTCCTGCTGCATATCCGTAAATGGAAAATGAGGTCAGATACACAAGAGCTTGTTCCTTGTCCTCAGGGTGTCACTTTGAAAATAGCGGCGTGGCGCAAGTTGCAGAGTGTGACAGCTGCAATTCGTCAAGCTCTGGCTTACCAGGTGTCTCACACTATTTATCTGAAGTACATCGACACAGTCATGGCTCTTGTCAGACCTCGCATTCGACAACTGCGTAACCAAGCCTGTGCAGGGTGTTTGAACAACAGCCCCATAATAATGCATACGTGTGTGGACATTAGTGTACCCTCACACGCGCTGATCACTGAAGCATTACAGGCCGTCACCGAGCAGCAAATTGCCGTGGCATTGGAAGCTGCCTGCCCTCCCACCATTCCACGTGAAGAGATTACTACCTACATCTATGTGCACCAGGGGCGGAAAAACGATGATGAGTTCAAGCAAGTCTTGTTGCGTAACTGGACAGTAGTACCGTTCCCTAATATGCGCTGATCATTGTGGTGAAAACGAACTATTGAACCTTTCATGAAAAAACATTTCACACATTGACCTTATTCCTACACGTTAATTTAAGCGCCATTGATAGCGTATTATTGTATTTAAAATTCAACACTTTGTCACTGTGGTGAAGACGAACTATTGAACATTTCATGAAACCATTTTCACACATTTTACTCTATTCCTACACGTTCATTGAAGCGCCATTGATAGCGTATAATTATATTAAAATTCAATACTCCCAGTTTCACTGTTGTAAATACGTTCATTCTATTGTGTTAGTGTTGTTGTATAAATATTGAACATTTTTTCAAGTTGAAAACATTCAGATAAACATGTTTTTTTCATTCTATTGTGTTAAATAAAAAAAAATTTCAAAAAAAAATTTCAAAAAAAAATGAGTGTTAGTGTTCATTCAGTGGGGGAGCTGATGTTATTTTTTGTGCTGAGTTAGAAGTTCCTCTTTCGAAACAATGGGGTGGCCCTGAAAAGGGCCGTTGGAAAGTGTTACGACACTTTTTTTAGGAGCGGAAAATTCTCTTCACTCCGGCCACTTGTCTCCTGCAGACGGGGCACTTTATTTTTAAATGCTGTTCGTCGGTTTCATTGCAGTGGCACACGTCCCCTACACACGTTAGTGTCACCCAGCATTCTTCGCATATGCATAAATGTCCGCACGGAAATAGGGCGTACTCTGTTTCCTCGTCTCCACACACACTGCAGTTGGCTTTACTTATTTCTTTATCCAGGTCTAGTTGTAGTTTAACCTTGATTCTGTTTATTTCATCCATGTCTCCCCTCATTTCGTTAATCTGTTGGTTTGCCGAGGTCACCTGGTCGTTTAGGCGGGACACCTGGTCGTTAAGGCGGGTTACCTCCGTCCAAGAGCATTGTTGTTGTTGTTGTTGTTGTTGTTCAGGTGTTGTTATAATTGGCGTTTGGGTAGCCGCTGTATTTCCTGGTGGCCTGTTACAGTTTAACCACTGTACGGTGGGTAGTTCTTCTTCGTCCGTCTCATCATTATTATCTTCATCCATAGCCGCCGTCACCTCTTGGTCTTGTTCTGCACTTTGTCGTCTCAACGTATCGGCAATATGACGTTGATGCACTCGTTGTAGGCTTGTAATAATGGTGATACCGCCTTCCTCTTCATCTGTAATCACTTCCCTATTTTGTCTAGGATCCTCGAATACTAGTCTTCTTGTAGTCATGATGTATTATTGTGCATGAATGGTAACAACATACAGCCCGCTATATAGATGTCTAGGCACTCATGTTGTAAACCAACATGGTGGGGTGTCCGCCATGTTGTAAATGAACACGGTGGGTGTCGGCCATGTTGTAAACCAAGATGGCGGCGTGATTCGGACATGTTCGGGGCAATGGAGTTTTTTTTTTTTTTGCTATGTTAAATGATTGTGTCTATTAATAGCATCAGAGTGACACCGCATCGCTGATTGGTTGGGTGTACCAAAATGTTTACACCGACGTCCGCGCGACCACCCTTCCTGGGTTAATTTACAATCCTGAGATTTTTGCAGATTGGTAATAATACTATAGAATATAGAGGCGAGTATCCGTTCCTATGTTAAATGATTGCATGTATTGAAATAACATTGGGGTTTGCCCCTGAGAAGGGTCGCGTGGCGTGCAAGCATGATCATGCATCAGTCTCTCACTCACGCCAGAATCCCTTGATTTGGTACATTCTCACACTAGCAAATTCCCATGTTAAATGATTGCGTGGAGAGTACCAAAATGTTTACGCCGACGTCCGCGCGACCACCCTTCCTGGGTTAATTTACAATCCTGAGATTTTGCAGATTGGTAATAATACTATATAGAATATAGAGGCGAGTATCCGTTCCTATGTTAAATCATTGCATGTATTGAAATAACATTGGAGGTTTGCCCCTGAAAAGGGCCGCGTGGCGTGCAAGCATGATGATGATATCAGTCTCTCACTCACGCCAGAATCCCTTGATTTGGTACATTCTCACACTAGCAAATTCCCATGTTAAATGATTGCGTGGAGAGTACCAAAATGTTTACGCCGACGTCCGCGCGACCACCCTTCCTGGGTTAATTTACAATCCTGAGATTTTGCAGATTGGTAATAATACTATAGAATATAGAGGCGAGTATCCGTTCCTATGTTAAATCATTGCATGTATTGAAATAACATTGGGGGTTTGCCCCTGAAAAAGACCGCGTGGCGTGCAAGCATGATGATGATCAGTCTCTCACTCACGCCAGAATCCCTTGATTTTGGTACATTCTCACACTAGCAAATTCCCATGTTAAATGATTGCGTGGAGAGTACCAAAATGTTTACGCCGACGTCCGCGCTACCACCCTTCCTGGGTTAATTTACAATCCTGAGATTTTGCACGCGCGACCACCCTTCCTGGGTTAATTTATTTTTTTACGGGTCAAAAATGAATGAAATCATTAAAATAGTGGCTTAGTCTACTGCTAATTTTCTTAATTTTTTAAATGCTACATCCCTGAGTTGGCCCCGTTCAATTTGAAATAATTTTTATACCTGACCTGGCATTTATTGCAAAATCACACGGGTTTAAAATTGTCAAAGAAACACAAAATTTCTTGCAGCGTCCAGCGTCCAAGTTTGGAGCCACCATTTCGCTGACGTCCGCGCGCTGTACGGTATAAATAGCGGGTTTATCTTGTCCATTCACAATTACATAATGGCTGAAATCATGGATATTGATGCAGTGATAAAACAGTTGCTGAGTGATAGTGACCTATCACTCTCACCGATACAGAACACAAAATGGCTGGATGATATATTACAGCCCCCAGATCAACAACACTCACCGGTACCACAGCATGATGTCACCGCACTGGAAAGTACACAACACCCACCGATACAGGACCAATGGCTGGATGATATATTACAGCCCATCCTATTTACAGATCAAGAACAACAACCGGTACTACAGCATGATGTCACCTCCCTGGAAAGTACACAACACCCACCGATAGAGGACCAATGGCTGGATGATATATTACAGTCCAGCCTATTTACAGATCAAGAACAACAACCGGTACTACAGCATAATGATGATGATGATGTCACCTCCCTGGAAAGTCCACGGTTTCAACAAATGCTCCAACATGGCTTCCAACACTATGATCAAGAAGAAGATATCCAAGTTCAACTGCTACCCGCCAAACAAGAAGAAGGAGTGGGAGGACAGGGAACGAAAATACAGCCAGAAGAGGAGGAGGAGGAGGAGGAGAAAAGCGTAGGAACAAGAAAAAGAAAAAGGGGTGAACAAGAAAAACAAGAAATTGAAGACCTGCATGACTACGCTACTGCCATAAAAAGAAGACTGGCACCACCCGTAAAATGGACACCAGCCCGGTTTTTACGCTGTGTACAATGCGCTACACGTTTTGCAAAATATGCAATATTTCCCTGTGGCCACCAAGCCCTGTGTCTACGCTGTATCGACCCCACACAGACCCACCCAACAGACGACCCTATGTTCAATGATACACCCCTAGAGTGTATTTTTATCACCATAGATTGTCCCGTGTGCACCCGGCGGCGTATAAATTTCGCCCGACCGATGTAAACCCTTACATCTCCAAAGGCCCTTTTCAGGGCCACCCCATTCCTCCGAAATAGGAACTTCTAACTCAGCACAAAAAAAAATAAAAAAACACCAACTCCTGCACATGCACACACACCTAAAGGTAACAATAGGTAAAAAATAACACATGAATTTTCCATGTTAAAATCCATTCCTATGTTTATACCATTAGAATTGGTCCTAAAAGAGTCGCGTGCACTGTATTTAATGCACATGTATGCCAGAATCCCTTGATTTGACACGAAAATTCACACTAACCAACTCCCATGTTAAATGATTGTGTCTATTAATAGCATCAAAGTGACACTGCATCGCTGATTGGTGGGTGTACCAAAATGTTTACGCCGACGTCCGCGCCACCACCCTTCCTGGGTTAATTTACAATCCTGAGATTTTTGCAGATTGGTAATAATACTATATAGAATATAGAGGCGAGTATCTGTTCCTATGTTAAATCATTGCATGTATTGAAATAACATTGGAGGTTTGTCCCTGAAAAGGGCCGCGTGGCGTGCATGCATGATGATGATCAGCCTCTCACTCACGCCAGAATCCCTTGATTTGGTACATTCTCACACTAGCCAATTCCCATGTTAAATGATTGCGTGGAGAGTACCAAAATGTTTACGCCGACGTCCGCGCGCCACCACCCTTCCTGGGTTAATTTTTTACAATCCGTTCACTGTGTCTATGTTTCAAGTAAGGAGATGGCCCTGAAAAGGGCCGTTGATAGGGGCAGGGATTGTTTTTTTTTTTGGTGTTGCAAATGGCTAATAATACTATAGAATATATATAGAGGAGAGGAGATTGTAGGATTTCAATTGAATGTGCCCTTGTTATAAGTTCTCTTTCGGAGAAATGGGGTGGCCCTGAAAAGGGCCGTTGGTTGGCCCTGAAAAGGGCCGTTTAATCTGCATTTTCTCCCGCTCTCACTCTTCTTCCAAAGGAATGAAAATGCCGGCAGGCTGCATAGTATACCGTCTCGCCGACCGCCCCTGTGTTGTCGGAGTGTTCTGGAGAAAAGTGGCAGGTGGTATTTGGGCCGGTGACGGCGGCGGCATCTCTTCCTCTTGTTCCTCTTGATCTTGTAGGCCTATGTCTTGATGATGTAAAATAAAATTTAAAAAACTTAAAAAATCCTCGCCAGTCACATCTAGGGGGGCATAGATCACCAGGTTATGCAGCTCCACCCACTTGTCCAGTGTTATGTGTATGTTTCTTTGCGTCCACACCTTCATGGCCTCCATCCAATCCGTTTTCCGTTTTCTTTGTCTTTGTCTTTCTTGCTCTTTACGTGCCTTGGCTGCCCCCCTTGTAGTACTCATCTTGGCTACACGATTTCTATACATCTTTTTTCTTCTTCAATACTTCTTTCTTCGATAGTTGGTGTGTTTGGAGTGACGCTATGCACGCTCCCGCTGGCTTTATACGGAAATACAGTAGTTTTTCATTGGTAGTTTCAATGACGGCATACGGGTTTCATTGGTTCTTTCAAAGACATTTCATTGGCTCTAATTGGGGCCATCTCATTGGTCCCTAGTCTCAACTCCCCACTCTTCCTGGGTTACGCCAGAATCTCTTCATTTTGCACGAAATTCGTACTAGCCAATTCCCATGTTAAATCATTGTGTCTATTAATAGCATCAAAGTGACACTGCATCGCTGATTGGTTGGGTGTACCAAAATGTTTACACCGACGTCCGCGCGACCACCCTTCCTGGGTTAATTTACAATCCTGAGATTTTGCAGATTGGTAATAATACTATAGAATATAGAGGCGAGTATCCGTTCCTATGTTAAATCATTGCATGTATTGAAATAACATTGGGGTTTGCCCCTGAGAAGGGTCGCGTGGCGTGCATGCATGATGATGATCAGTCTCTCACTCACGCCAGAATCCCTTCATTTGGTACATTCTCACACTAGCAAATTCCCATGTTAAATGATTGCGTGGAGAGTACCAAAATGTTTACGCCGACGTCCGCGCGACCACCCTTCCTGGGTTAATTTACAATCCTGAGATTTTGCAGATTGGTAATAATACTATAGAATATAGAGGCGAGTATCCGTTCCTATGTTAAATCATTGCATGTATTGAAATAACATTGGGGGTTTGCCCCTGAAAAGGGCCGCGTGGCGTGCATGCATGATCATGCATCAGTCTCTCACTCACGCCAGAATCCCTTGATTTGGTACATTCTCACACTAGCAAATTCCCATGTTAAATGATTGCGTGGAGAGTACCAAAATGTTTACGCCGACGTCCGCGCGCCACCACCCTTCCTGGGTTAATTTACAATCCTGAGATTGTGCTATTTTTTGTCATACTGGTTAAATGATTGCATGTATTGAAATAACATGATGGTTGGCCCAGAAAAGGGTCGCGCGAGTCATACTCTCATTCACACATAGGCATGCACATGTATGCTAGAATCCCCTTGATGGGGTACATTCTCACACTAGTCAATGCCTATGTTAAATGATGGCGTGTATTTAAATAACATTAGAGTCGATAGTCGCGTAGCTGTCTACGCCGACGTCCGCGCGCGTACATCTTTTTTCTTCTTCAATACTTCTTTCTTCGATAGCTGGTGTGTTTGGAGTGACGCTATGCACGCTCCCGCTGGCTTTATACGGAAATACAGTAGTTTTTCATTGGTAGTTTCAATGACGGCATACGGGTTTCATTGGTTCTTTCAAAGACATTTCATTGGCTCTAATTGGGGCCATCTCATTGGTCCCTAGTCTCAACTCCCCACTCTTCCTGGGTTACGCCAGAATCTCTTCATTTTGCACGAAATTCGTACTAGCCAATTCCCATGTTAAATCATTGTGTCTATTAATAGCATCAAAGTGACACTGCATCGCTGATTGGTTGGGTGTACCAAAATGTTTACACCGACGTCCGCGCGACCACCCTTCCTGGGTTAATTTACAATCCTGAGATTTTGCAGATTGGTAATAATACTATAGAATATAGAGGCGAGTATCCGTTCCTATGTTAAATCATTGCATGTATTGAAATAACATTGGGGTTTGCCCCTGAGAAGGGTCGCGTGGCGTGCATGCATGATGATGATCCGTCTCTCACTCACGCCAGAATCCCTTCATTTGGTACATTCTCACACTAGCAAATTCCCATGTTAAATGATTGCGTGGAGAGTACCAAAATGTTTACGCCGACGTCCGCGCGACCACCCTTCCTGGGTTAATTTACAATCCTGAGATTTTGCAGATTGGTAATAATACTATAGAATATAGAGGCGAGTATCCGTTCCTATGTTAAATCATTGCATGTATTGAAATAACATTGGGGGTTTGCCCCTGAAAAGGGCCGCGTGGCGTGCATGCATGATCATGCATCAGTCTCTCACTCACGCCAGAATCCCTTGATTTGGTACATTCTCACACTAGCAAATTCCCATGTTAAATGATTGCGTGGAGAGTACCAAAATGTTTACGCCGACGTCCGCGCGCCACCACCCTTCCTGGGTTAATTTACAATCCTGAGATTGTGCTATTTTTTGTCATACTGGTTAAATGATTGCATGTATTGAAATAACATGATGGTTGGCCCTGAAAAGGGTCGCGCGAGTCATACTCTCATTCACACATAGGCATGCACATGTATGCTAGAATCCCCTTGATGGGGTACATTCTCACACTAGTCAATGCCTATGTTAAATGATGGCGTGTATTTAAATAACATGCAAGTCGATAGTCGCGTAGCTGTCTACGCCGACGTCCGCGCGCGTCCCTTTTCACAATCCTGACATTTTTTGCGCAAAATTCGTCTAGGCTCCATGCCGCTGGTTAAATGTATAACAGTGCCCCCGCCAACCCGTGGAATTTACCATTGAAAACAAAGATACGGCCTACCTGGATTTAGCCCACACCTACTTGTACATGAAAGCCAAAATAACGAAGATGGACGGGACGAACATAGACGATGATGCGGTAGTAGCCCCGGTGAATCTTTGGCTGCACTCCTTGTTCCAACAGGTGGATATAGGTCTGAACGATAAACTCATCAGTACGTCCACCAATACGTACCCGTACCGAGCCTACATGGAAACGCTGTTGTCGTACGGTAAAGATGCCAAAAAAACACACTTACAATCTCAGCTGTACTTCAGGGATACACCCGGAACCATGAACAGCGTACTGGGTGCCAATACTGGGTTCAGAGAGCGCAAAAACATGGCAGAAAAAAGCAAGTCCATCGATATGATGGGACGACTGCACGCCGATCTGTTCATGCAAGACCGCTACATGATGAACGGTGTAGCCATCAAGATCAAGTTGATCCGGTCCATACCCGCGTTCGCCTTAATCGGCAGTGGAACCGGGGGTGCCCAATACAACATCATCATTGAAGATGCAGCCCTGTTTGTGCGTACGGTAGATTTGCAACAGGGCGTATTGCTGAGTCACATGCAAGCCTTAGCGAAAAAACCAGCCCAGTATCCCATCCGGCGCGTACAGACCAAGGTGTTCTCTGTGCCAGCAGGTACGATGATGGCCAACAGAGAAAATTTATTTCTAGGGGATCTGCCTAAACGTCTTACCCTGGCGTGTGTGAGCAACACCGCATTCAATGGAGTGTTGACTGAGAATCCGTTCTACTTTGAGCATTTCAACATCAACTTTGTGGCACTGCACGTGGCCGGTCATCAAATTCCAGCCCGTCCATTACAACCGGACTTTACTAAGGAAAACTATGTGCGGTCCTACCTGAACCTGTTTACAGCCACAGGACAAAACAACCAGGACGAAGGCAATACCATCAGTCGAGCCGACTTTATGAAGGGGTACACATTGTTCGCCTTCGACCTCACCCCCACCTTGGAACACGATCATCAACTGGCTTTGCTGAAGAAAGGAAACCTACGGTTGGAACTCCGTTTCTCCACCGCTCTACTCAACACCATTAACGTGATTTGCTACGCCGAGTTTGATAACGTCATCAGCGTGGATCACCAAAGAAACGTGCTGTGTGACTTCGCCACCTAACATGAATACAGAGCAACTGATGAGCATACTCCAGCGAGATGCAAAAATACCCTTTCGAGGTGTGTTTCCACGCAATGTGTTTCCCACCCACTCCACTACCCCAGCAGCCTACATTCTGAATACAGATACGAGGAGTCGACCCGGTGAACATTGGGTAGCTGTGTACGTGGACACCCAAGGCCAAGGCGAATATTTTGATTCCTACGGACTTGCACCCCTCCATGCCGATTTAGTGAAATTCATGGACGTCTCTACTACAGAGTGGCGTTGGAATACGCAAAGATTACAAGGACCCTTGAGTAGTGTGTGCGGACAGTACTGTGTGTTTTATCTCACTCACCGGAGTAGAGGACATTCTATGCAAACGATCATAAATAAATTTGATGATTATTGTCAAGCCGAAGACCGTGATGTCCTGGTCTATGACTGGACGGTCTCTCGGTTTAATGTGCATGCTCCATTTCTCTGGTTAACTTAAAAAATGCACTGCGCAGTACTTTTGTTTTATAACCTTTGTTGTTCTCACGTTTCATTGATGTTGAATAAATTCATGAAGAAAAAACACAAAAAATCATGGGTTTTTTTCACTCTTTTTTCTCTTTATGTAAGTCAACAAGAAGGATATATACAAATAGAATACAGGTGGTATGTATACATAGAGAATAAATAGTAGTAGTATGTATATACAAGGGAGTACAAAAAATTCTGTCAGGAGTAGGATTCGAACCTACGCGGGCAATCGCCCACCGGCACTTACGCACCGGCGCCTTAGACCACTCGGCCATCCTGACTTTTACAGTTTTTTAATAAGTCAACAAGCAGGAGTTACTTACACACTATACAAATAGAATACAGGTGGTATGTACACATAGAGAATAGTAGTAGTAGTGGTATGTATATACAAGGGGGTACGAAAAAATTCTGTGAGCAGTTAACAGTGTTCAAATCACAAGTCCAGGTAAGTAGTGCTCACACCATCGGCCAGAACTTTCCGTTTCGGATAAAAGAAAGTAAAAGCATCTCGTTGCTGGATGTACGTTCGCATCTGATGGTCCACCACGCGAAATCCTCGGTTAGTGCCACTCGCACTGGCCTGGCTTTGCAGCACGTTCAAGTACAAGGCTTTGTCGATGTTGGGATCGCGCCGGTTGACTCCTTTGCAGCTAAACTTATTTTCGTCTCCCCCGTAACAGTAATACGTCTTGGAGGAGAGCGCAATCATAGCATCCCCACTCCACTCCAGCTTGAAGAGTCCGGGCGTACGCTTATCATACTGATAATGGTCATGTTGCGGTAACCACTGGTCCCGTTCCATCTCATACTGGGCCCGTAACTCTGGTTTCACCAGGGACTCCCAATCCGCATTAGAGACGGCCATGTAGGCCGAGTCCGTATCCATTTCCATGAGTTGCCAGTCTGATGCATTAAAATAGACACCCATAAAGTCATATAGAAACTGCAGCATGCGCAGCTTGGCCACCTGGTATACCATACACCCAATCTGCAGGGGTAAGTTGTAACGGATAGTCTTCTTGGCTAAAGTGATTTCATACGTGTCGTCATCGATCACCTCCACCGACCGAAAGAGAGGAGAATTCACCTTTTTGCGGGCTTGGGTAGTATTACAAATGTTCACGTTCACGTGCTTATCCTGGTTGGTTACCGTTTTGCCATAATAGCCATTGCCCGTCAATTTCCACGATTCACCGATGATGGCCTTACTGGGGTCTTGGTCGCCTTGACGACGGGCACACGTCACAATGTGGGCGTTCTCCGCAAAACAGGCGTGGGGTACGTACTGTATGACTTGGTATATTTTCGTAATCTCCAGTCCGTGGCTCATGTACCACTGCAGCAGCGGAGTGCCCAGCAAGATTTTCTGTGCCCACATACTACCAATTAACATGCGTCTAGGTTGGCGTAAACACTCGTGTTGATCTGCGTAGGCCCCCATGGTGTCTCCAATATCATTTCGACCCACCAGCGTGTTCTTAAAGATGGGCGGGCACTGGGCGAAAAGAGGTTTGAGAGTGTGGGGAACATGCAAATCACATTCGACAAAGCCGTACAGGTCCCCCGAACGAATGGCGTCGAACATATGGGGTAGACTCAGCAGTCGGCGACGACTCAACGGATACTCGCGCTCTTTTAAGAAACGCCGTAAATGAGGCAGGGCCTGGCACATGGTGTTAAATTCACACTCCCACATTTCAATCAGATGGTAACCTCTCTCTTTCACATAATCCGCGTTCTCCACCACTTCTTTCCGTAATTCCTCACCTGTTTTCCCACGTCGGTCGTTGAAACGCCCAGCACTAAAATGGCATCCGTGGCCGTGCCAATAGCAACCGTAAAATTGGAATACAGTGGGTGTGTTACCCACCAGGGCAAACCCATCCACGGGGAGGCGACGATCGCCTATGCGCTTCTCTGTGGCGTTGGTCTGGTGTCGTATAGTAATTCCCCGTCGATAGGCTTCCCAATCTATCCACTGGTCGGCGAGATGTTTGTAAGAAGCGCGTTGGGGAGTAAAATGCCGCCCTTCGGCCAACCAACGCGTATAATGCCCACTGGGCATGGGTTGGGCGAGTGACCACAGGTACAACGCATTAGCATCAAAGCCAATGATTTTGGCACAAGGTTTTCCACCAGGCAGAGTAGTGACATCCTTCTCGTGATAACGGTGGAATATAAGACTCGGACCACCCACAATGTTCTCCTTTAAACAATCATGCATGTCCGCATCTTTCTGCTGTATCAACGAAAAGTACGTAGGACACGCTTGAAAAAGATGGCGAAGCGCCACACCCGGTAAACTCAAACACTCCTTGAAGATGTCCACATGCATTTCACGACGAAACAGTTGAACCATTTTCTCAGCCGCTTGCAGGAAAGGAACCACATCCAGGTTATTATACCATATGAGGAAATCTCGCATCGTCTCCATGTGTTGGTCGTTCCATACCTGCTCTAGTTCACGGTACGCGTCTTCCGGACATTCCACTTGCTTCAAATCGTTAAAGAAGGCATCCCGCGGTGGCAACTGTGTTTCCGCCAAACGGTCGAGCGTGGATATATACGTGTAAGGGAACCGGCCTTTCGTTTGTGCACAGTCATACGCCTTCACCCACTGATCATAACTATAATTAGGCGCTAGGTAGTTGCGTACATCCAGGAAACGGAGTGATGTGGTAGTCAGGGCCATATGATTATTCATCTTCTTGATGACCGACTTGATGGTATTCGCCTGGGCCAAGTAAGGGTAGAGAAATTCCTTCACCATGTTCAAATCATACCGCCCCGAGTTGAACCCCAGCACTGGTAACTGGCCTAGGTATTGTAAGAAGCGCGCTTTCAATTTCTCCGCATACGGTTTGGGTAAAGGCACATCCTGCATTTGTATGGGCTCCGGCTCCGACCCCGACTCCGACTCCGACTCCGACTCTTCATCATCACTAAACGCTACACCCGGTATAGGAATCCGATCGTCCAGTTGGTCCAGTATGTCCTGGAACTTGCACACCAACAATTCCGTACTGGCCGCACTGACTTCCTCTAAATACCCCATCATGCGGGAGATTAACTCATGGGCATCCCCGGTAGACACGAAACAGATGGGTACAGCGTCATAGCCAGGTACGTTGCTGGAAATGCTCACACTGAGGGGAATATGGCGCTGCGTAAACTGTGTTTTCGCTGAAAACAAGTCCATGGGCTCCAACAAGGCCTCAAAATCATAACACGCCCGGTAGGGAAAATAACGGTCCGCCTCCGGTATGATGAGACCCTCATCGGCCAGTTCCTCGAAAATAGTAGGCGTATTATGATACACACCACCAGGATATACTCGCTTCACAGCGTTCGTACAACTCTTCTCGTGTCGATGTAAGTTGGAGGTACGGTGAAACACCCGATGGCATTGGGCGCAACTGTAAGACTCAGCGTACTGGCTCATATTGTATATCAACGAAAAATGACTCACGCCATTGTAGTCGAACACATTCACTTTCATGGTAGAAGCGTACCGTTCTGTGGAACGACGAACCAATTCAGCCACCAATGTATCGTCCTCCCGTTGTAATCGGTATACAAAGATATTGATGTTGAACAGAGTTTCCACGTCATCCAAATTCTTGAAAGGAACTCCACGGAAGTGCCGCTCATCCATATCTTGCTGCTCTAAGTACTGTTGCCAATAGTGATTGGCCACTTTGTCACAATTCTCGAAGTCACACGCGTCCACATGTACGGCCAAACACCGAAACAAACATTTCCGATCTTTGTAGGGCCCCTTCTTCCCTGCCGTTAATGCATACAGTCCGCGTCGACGAAGCAGCCAAGGAGGGAGTAGTACAGGAGCACCGATAGGATGATCTCTCATTTTCGTGACGAAAAATGTGACGTTGGTGACCATTTCCACAAGCCATTGGGTATTGGGGCGTTGCAACTGGGCCCATTCCAATGGATCCAACGTAGTCAATTGTTCGAGCAGTGGCTCCAGGGAAATCTCTTCCGTAACCGTGAACGGCTGGTCAAACACATACGTATTATTACTGGGATAATAATACCGCAGCTGGTCCGTCTCCTTGTGCCGTAAAATATACCCAAATGTCATATTCAACTTGAACGCTGTCACCTGGTCTGTGAATATGCTGTGAGCGTAAGTAGACAAATAGGTGAGGTCTTCCAGTCGAAAGTTATACAAATCCAATAGACGACGGTGACGGTGAAAACAATGACGTATGGTAGCCCAGTGTCGTTGATAAAGCTGCCTCACACGCTCGTCTTCAGGCAAAACTTCTACAGGAGGAGCTGCTGGGTCAAAGGGAAAATCTTCTCCACGTGTCATGCTTCCAAACACACGGGTCAGGCTGGTTAGAGGTGAGGCAGGAGCAGGCTGTCACGTTACAGGTCAGGCAGAATGGCTGGCTGGCTGGCTGGCTGACTGGTAAAATGGAAAAAAGTACACGCAGTATCCACAACTCATACAAAGTAGGCAAGCAGAATGGCTGGCTGGCGGGTTAGAGGTGAGGCAGGAACTGGTCAGGCAGGAACTGGAGCTGGTCAGGCAGGCTGGCTGGCTGGATAGGCAGGCAGGAGCTGGACAGGCAGGCAGGCAGGCAAGTCAGGTCAGTGAAAAAACTCTCCAAAGTAGTCCAATGATTATAACCCATTCACTAAAAATCACCTAATTTTATACCTTTTTCACCCATTCCCGAACATTCCCGAACCACTCCCGCCATCTTGCTTTACAACAGGGCCGACAGCCGCCATCTTGCTTTACAACAGGGCCGACAGCCGCCATCTTGCTTTACAACATGCCCCACCCTTCCCGAACATGCCCGAACATGCCCGAACATGTCCGAACCACGCCGCCATCTTGCTTTACAACATGGCCGACAACCCGAACATGCCCGAACATGGCCGAACCACTCCGCCATCTTGCTTTACAACATGGCCGACAGCCGCCATCTTGCTTTACAACATGGCCGACAGCCGCCATCTTGCTTTACAACATGGCCGACAACCCGAACATGCCCGAACATGGCCGAACCACTCCGCCATCTTGCTTTACAACATGGCCGACAGCCGCCATCTTGCTTTACAGCATGGCCGACAGCCGCCATCTTGCTTTACAACATGGCCATCAGCTCAACCAATCAAAAGCCTCGTTACAAACCATCAAGTTGTGACGTCATAGTTACATCCGGGTGAAAAGGGGGTTTAGTTGCTCAATGAACACTACTTACCGAGTACGGTCATAGAAGTGTGAGCGGTTTATCATTCGGCAATTTCACGAGGCATGGGATATAGGTTCAAGGTTGTTTATTCGCTAATCATAGCTCCCATTAATGGCAGATAATTACAATACAAGAGGGACAACCTTATATACTAATTAGACATTGACTTCACACATAAAATAGTGCAAGGATGAAGTCAAAAGGGAGTGGTTCTCCAGTCAATAATAACAAATCTGATAACATTTTAGTAAGCATCATGCATGCCTAGTTCGTAACAAATGCGAGTGTGGCTTGTCACGTCAGCAGAACAATTTTGAATCCGAAGGAAGCACCTTCCGACTACTTATGAAATACATGCGTGGTATTGTAACAATTCGAAGAAAGCTTTACATGAAATAATTATGTGTCAAAGCTATAACTCTAAACATGGTATAGCGTAATAGCTAATTATTTAGCAACTAAATCATGTTGCATCATTGCTGCAGGGTAGCTCTGCATATATATAAGATATAAGAGACACACCCACGGACCTCCAACTTAGGCGACTAATTAAAATGTACAGATTTCAGTATATCTTGCATGATTGCCTTGGAAATGAAGATATAGTCTACTATCGGTGGAGTTGATGGTGGAAATCGGTGATCAGATTGTTAACGTGTGTATTTATCAAAATGTCAAGTAAGAGTAAAGTATTTTGTATTCCTGTGCAGCGTTTGCAAAAAAATATCACATCAGATTTATACTCCTGCCATAAGAGGAAACAATCATCCAGATATCTTTTCCATACGTTTCTGAATTATGTATTGGACCACATTTGTTACTCACGGCACCGTATTTTCGGTCACGGCAGCAAATAATGTTCTTCTAGATACGTTAAAGTCATTCGGATATTGTGTTTGGGTTATTTTGGTTCCCATTGCTGTGCCAAGAATTTGCAAAAGTCATGTTATTAAAATGGAAGATGTTAAGATGATTTTAACGCTCAAAAATCTCGGTATTTATCGGATATCAATAGCTTCCAGCCCCAATTCATGCAGTATGATGTTATAAACCGACGTGACTGCAAAACTGACAAGTATATTATCTTACGTTACATTCCCTGGTAAAAAGTTATGGGAATATAAATCATCTCTTATATAACTGCTGATATGTTTGGTGGTTTCAAGATTATTTCAACTATGTACTTATTCTATGTGTAGGGCATTCCGCGCCGGCAACAATATGTCTGCAGTTGAGATCTTGCAGCCGTAAAACGGTGATCCATTCATCAACGTTTTGTTGTTCGAAAGCAGTTTTAATAATAAGAGATTGGTGAATTTCAGATAATCTATAGAAATATTGATTTTGAAATCGAAATCCGTAATATACAGTGTATTTTAATTGTGTATATGGAGAAAATGTTATCTGATAGCTGATTGTAAGTGTTTTCATCGAGAAGCATCGAAGTGATTTTGTGCCGGTTATTATCCGAATCCATTATAATCACAGCGCCTCCCTTATCGGATTCTTTATTAACTATGTTGATATCGTTTGGTAAATTTTGGAATTCTTCCCTTCGTGAACCCTTTCTGACCTGAGCGATTTGGGGTGTACCGCAGCCTGGGCCCCGTCCCTCTATCTATTTTCGCTATCCCTAAGGCTAGAGGACTGAAATGAGGCTTGAAATGTAAAGATAGGGGTCTGATTTTGTAGTCTAATGCTTTATTCCGGCGATGATATTCACATAGTCCGAGGTATCTACTAAATTCCCGAATATCTTTATCCAGCTCAGGCGGGTGTTTGATGGGGTTGATGTGAATTTCAGATCTGACATGAGAAAAGTGACTTCTTCTGTAAATGTATAAGAAGATAAATTAATAACCTTTGTTCTGTCTGAATCACCCAGGATATCAGGTCTGGCGTTGTTCTATAAAATGTTTGTCTGTATCACTCCGAGATACATTTGTATGTCTATCGCGTTGTTCATAATACCCATTACCAGTCTAATATTTCTACACATATTTTTAATATAAGTAATATAATTCGTATATATGTAATAAGAACGAATGTAAAAGACAGGTTGTGTTTGTATATATATGATGTTGGACTGTGTTATATTTTATATCTTAATTTCGCGTTTTTTTGCTCTGTTGCTTAGCACATCACTTTTTATTATGAAGAGAATCCGATGCTCCCCTTGTTAATCCTGGTTATAGTTATAGTTTGACTATTAAACATTTTGCGATATTGATTATACCAGCGTAAAACCCATCCGTCGGACGGGCGTCAGACGGCCCCTTATAATTTCTGTTCCTTTTAGATTACCCTCATCGACACCAATTCTGTTATTCGTTTCGTGCATGACCAAAACTCGACCAAAGCTGTATGGTAGACTCAAACTATAGTAAATTATAGTAAGGTGGGGTTACTTCCGGTTGGATCACGTCAGTTATACACTCGGACAGTCTATGAGGATCGAATCCATTCAACTGGTTTTGAAGCGTGCGAATAATCCAATGAAGCATAGATTTCCATACTTTAATATCTGATTTATTTTAATTTAATCATCCATAGAGAAAACTCCTAACTATTATTAGATGGAGGGAGTATTCTTAAAAGACCTTTCAGCTGGCTAGATTGTCGTTTGGAAATATAAATTCTCTTATATCTTCGATGTATTAGGTTCTCAGATGTAACATAATATCGCAGGGACAGATTGGATAAAAATAAAAATAATTCACTAATATTCATTATCCATCTGTTCAAATTCAACCACACTTCGATGTCTATATCTAGGCCAGCTCTTCATATTTTACGATATGTCGGATGTATTTCACCGCACTAACAGAGTTGGCAGTACCCGATATGGATTTCTTCGTGTCTGTTATACACATTACAGCGAACGTATAAGTTGTCAGATAGTATTTCCCTACACTCAGAAATTGTTAACATTGAAATCTGTTTTTGTTTTCTCTTAAATGTGCAAGGATTCTCGTATTTTTTAGTTTATTCTGCAGTGTGCTTTGCTGTAGTCCAGAATAGAGTTAACGTGTTTGTTTGGATTATGTCGCTTGATCTCTCAGTGATCTCTGATGGCAGATTTCTAGTAGTACTCAGCAGCAGGTTTGTGCTCCTTCATGGCGAGTGGCTTACCCTATATATGTATAACTACATTCACCACATATAATTTGATACACTACTGCGTAATTCTTTATCCTCTCCGTCCTTGAATGGGAAGAAAGATTGCGTGTTGTATAACCGCAAATACGTACAATACGCAATCTGTCCCAACGCGCTTCTTTCTCCACTACTAAAAATTATATACCCGAGTTATCTCACAACTTTTGGTGACATACATAGCGAAAATATTGTTTATATTGTAAAAAAAACGTTTGTTATTATCGCACGTGAGAATATGTTGAGAAATAAGGAACAATATCACTTAACATTTTCATATATAGATAACTAAACATATTACACTGTGGAAAAAACAACAACAAAGTATGTTGCCACGACCTTGAGCTCTCCTTGATTCGGAAATAACACCGAGCCTACACGTTTTTTACAATGACTACACAATGTATATAATCAACATCTAATTGTGCTTACGAGTAGATCGAACAACTGGAGTCAGATGGACCCTGTAAATATCGTAGAGAAGTCAAGTGCGTTGCACATATCGATTACTTCGGGCGGATTTGGAGATCAATAATCCTACATGTACTTGCAATAAATCAGTCTTTACAGTAGTTTCGCCTCCTCCAAGATAGATCACACTGACCTGTTACTATGGCAACGGGTTTGGAGAGAATTTTATTCGAGCTGTTCAAGATGGAATTTTGTTTATGAGATGAAAAACACGTGGCGTATGGCCTTTGTAATTCCTAATATATACAATTTAGCAAATAGGCCTTTAGATATCCACTGTAGGAGTAGGATTCGTGTATTGTGCCGTTATATGACTGAAATGCGCGTAGTAGGCCATAAGAATTTGTATCCGTTCCTTCTATAGCCTAAACATTAAGGCGGACTATATTCTAAACTACCGCATAATTGGGTATTATGCTTCGGTCATTCAAGGTTACTGGTACCGCTCAATTCTAAACAGAATACTGAGTGCTTTACCGGATGTGTGTACAAATAATCCCAGCTACCGCGTGTTCAGAGCCGAGAATAACTAACAATTGATCTCGGGCATTTGGCTGCCATCGACACAAACGGGGTTTCTTTCGCCTGTGGATATGGACTCCTCGCCGAGAAGGCAAGTATATGTATGTTTGTGCGTACAAGTCTAACACAGCGAGCATAATTAAACTACATGAAAGGCATGCCGTCCTTTACACAGACCTACATTACACTGACCCCTTCTACCGTAGATATCGCTAAACATGCCTGTTGGTCGAGTATACCTGGGATATATATAAGGCAAAAAAACGAATCGGTAGTATTTTCGGACATATATTACCATACAATCTTTATATTTGCCATTCTCCACACCGATCTCAACCTATTGTCATGTGATGATGTGTCCGTTGGAAGTTCGACGTGTATATGTTCATATCAATCTTCCGGCAGGTGATGGACGACGATCGACCACTGCCACTAAACACCGGACTATACTTGTTCATTATGGCAGGCCGAAACTGACCCCGGTAAATTCGATTTTGAGCGGTTGTGGTTCTTTTTGCCATACGGTAATACGCCACAAAAAAACGAATCGGTAGTATTTTCGGACATATATTACCATACAATGTTTATATTTGCCATTCTCCACACCGATCTCAACCTATTGTCATGTGATGATGTGTCCGTTGGAAGTTCGACGTGTATATGTTCATATCAATCTTCCGGCAGGTGATGGACGACGATCGACCACTGCCACTAAACACCGGACTATACTTGTTCATTATGGCAGGCCGAAACTGACCCCGGTAAATTCGATTTTGAGCAGTTTGTGGTTCTTTTGCCATACGGTAATACGCCACCCCCCGGCTACGGGCCTGCCGTGTCGGAAAGGTATTTGTGAGTGAAGATATGCCTTTTGTGGTCAACTAGTACCGTTATATTATAAAATTACATTGTTACATTGGTAAAATCATGTTGAAATCAGTTTGCTACAAACAAGAGCCTCGTTTCATGAAGTATTATGACGTATTATACAGGGGGGGGATTAACAAGTTTTTCAAGACGCGATGGGTTATAAATATTACGAAGAAACGGTTACCAGTTTATAGAATTTAGTTTGTTATACAAGCTGCAAACAATAAAATCCATTCCAAACCAACCGTTGAGTTTTAACAAGCTACACAATTACATGTAGACAAATTAAAATAGACATACTTTAATTCTGAACATTTTCAATCGAATTGGTGAACGTGATGTTGTCGTATCAAGATAGTGATATGTTCCCCGTTTTGCCATTGTCATTTCAACTTTTGTCTCCTTTTTGCCCATTTAGGATTCCAGCCTGAATGATTATCACCTGGAAGCATTATGACAGTATCCGGCCGGTCGGTCGATATGTATTAACAGAGTGATTTGAGTCCAACAGCCAGCACTACAGGGAGAGCAACCATCAGCCGGCTTCAATATTCCGGACGGTTTATTACATTTCCGACGTATGCTATTTAGTGAAGCTTAACGAGGGACCAAGGATATATTTCTGTGCAGTCGTAAATTCGGATTCCAGACAGCGCGGTTGTATCCTATCTGATCTACCGGTGTAACTGGAACATGGGGTCCTGGGGATATGGAACCGAAGATGGTGAGCTTGTTCTGAAGATTTCTGTCAAATCTGTAAAATATATTTTGCCATTACGAACACACTAGTATTATTATTGTACTGGTACACTAGTATATTTTAAAGAATGTTACAATGGTACTTTGACAACAATAGTCTCATAATTCCCCCTAAAGCCACAAATTGTAGGAGCGCGTTAATATGTTAGTAGTATACAGCGGGCAAGATAAGTCAGTGTAAACCCGGATGTAGAGGTCATAGAGGTCAATGATGAATATTGACCAATCAAATGCGTGGATGTAGTTAGACTGCGCATGTGCAGAATTGGTGGTGACGTCATAAGTGTGGATGTGCGCGTGAGGGACAGTGGGAGGTGGGACAAGATGGCGGCCTGTTTTAGTGTGGTGTGGGAGGTGGGACAAGATGGCGGCCTGTTTTAGTGTGTTGTGGGAGGTGGGACAAGATGGCGGCCTGTTTTAGTGTGTTGGTTCAGGAGTGGGACAAGATAATGACATGAAGCTTTTAGTCATTATGTGAGAGAGATGATTATTGACAAACGACCTGTTTACATTGTGTCAAAAATGTGGGGAATTTAAAGGACAAAGGACAGCGGCTGGAAAGTAATGGTGTGGGAGGTGGGACAAGATGGCGGCCTGTTTTAGTGTGTTGTGGGAGGTGGGACAAGATGGCGGTTGGTTTTAGTGTCGTGTGGGAGGTGGGCCAAGATGGCGGCCTGTTTTAGTGTGTTGTGTGGGAGGTGGGACAAGATGGCGGCCTGTTTTAGTGTGTCGTGTGGGAGGTGGGACAAGATGGCGGCGTGTTTTAGTGTGTGGGAGGTGGGACAAGATGGTGGCCTGTAGAAAAACGTATAAAAGGAATCGATTTTTAGGGTAGGGGTGTATTCAATCTGACTTACCTGACCTGCCTGCCTGCCTGTCTGCCTGCCTATCCGCTTGTATGAGACGAAAAAAGCATGAGACGTGGAGAAGAGTTTCCCTTGGACCCAGCAGCACCTCCGGTTGAAGTCTTGCCTGAAGACGAGCATGTCAGGGCCATTTATCAACGTCACTGGTCCACCATACGTCATTGTTTCCACCGTAACCGACGTCTTTTGGACTTGTACAATTTTCGACTAGAGGATCTCACGTATCTATCTACCTATGCCGAAAAAATTTTCAAAGATCAGGAGACAGCGTTCAAGTTGAATATCACTTTTGGATACATTTTACGGCACAAGGAGACGGACCAGCTGCGATATTATTATCCCAGTAATAATACCTATGTGTTTGATCAGCCGTTCACGGTGACGGATGCTATTTCTCTGGAGCCACTTCTCGACCAATTGACTACGTTGGATCCATTGGAATGGGCTCGGTTGCAACGCCCCAATACCCAATGGATTGTGGAAATGGTGACTAACGTCACATTTTTCGTCACGAAAATGAGAGATCAGCCTATCGGTGCTCCTGTACTACTTCCCCCGTGGTTGCTTCGTCGACACGGCCTGTATGCATTAACAACAGGGGTGAATGGACCCTACAAAGACCGGAAATGTCTGTTTCGGTGTTTGGCCGTGCATCTGGACGGATGTAACCCCAAGGCTTGTGACCGAGTGGCCGAGAGGTATTGGGAGCAGTATCTAGAGGAACAAGATATGGACGCGCGACACTTCCGAGGTGTCCCCTTCAAGCATTTGGATGTCGTGGAGTCCCTGTTCAACGTCAATATCTTTGTGTATCGTTTACTAAGGGAGGATGACGACACATTTGTGGCTGAATTGGTGCATCGGTCTTCAGAACGGTATGCTGCTACGATGAAAGTCAATGTGTTCGACGACAATGGCGTGAGTCATTTTTCCCTTATCTACGATATGAGTCTGTACGCTCAGTCCTACAGTTGTGCCCAATGCCATCGTGTGTTTTACCGTTCCTACGACTTACATCGCCACGAGAAAATTTGTGACAACAGTGTCAAGCGCGTATATCCCGGTGGAGTGTATCATAATACGCCTACTATTTTCCAGGAACTGGCCGATGAGGGTATCATCATACCGGAAGAGGACCGTTATTTTCCCTACCGGGCGTGTTATGATTTCGAGGCCCTGTTGGAGCCCATGGACCTGTTTTCAGCGAAAACGCAGTGGACGCAGCGTCATATTCCTCTGAGTGTCAGTATTTCTAGCAACGTACCCGGTTATGACGCTGCTCCGGTATGTTTCGTGTCCACGGGGCACTCCCCTGAGTTGATCACCCGCATGATGGAGTATTTAGAGCAAGTCAGTGCGGCCAGTACGGCATTGTTGGTGGACAAGTTCCAGGACGTACTCGACCAGCTGGCCGAACGCATTCCTATACCCGATGTATCGTTCAGCGACAATGAAGAGTCCGAGTCCGAGTCCGAGTCCGAGCCCCTGCAGTCGCAGCCCCTGCAGTCGCAGGATGTTCCTCTACCTAAACCGTATGCAGAGAAATTGAAGTTACGGTTCCTACAATACCTAAGTCAGTTACCGGTGCTTGGCTTCAATTCGGGACGATACGACTTGAACATGGTGAAGGAATTTCTCTACCCTTACTTGGCCCAGTCCGATACCCTCAAGTCGGTGATCAAGAAGATCAATAATCATATGCCCCTCACTACCACATCACTGCATTTCCTGGATGTACGGAACTATTTAGCTCCTAATTGTAGCTATGATCAGTGGGTCAAGGCCTATAACTGTGCACAAACCAAAGGTTACTTCCCTTACACCTATATGACGAGTCTGGACCGCTTGGAAGACACTCAGTTGCCACCCCGGGAAGCGTTTTACAATGACCTGAAAGGAGAAGCTCTGCCCGAGGCCACCTACATGGAACTCCAACAAGTATGGAACGATGAACATATGCACACGTTGAGAGATTTCCTGGTATGGTATAACAATTTAGATGTGGTCCCCTTTCTGGAAGCGTCGGAAAAAATGGTACAACTTTTCCGTCGCCAGATGCACGTGGACATCTTTAAAGAGTGCCTCAGTTTACCGGGCCTGGCGCTTCGTCATCTCTTTCAAGACTGTTCTACCTACTTTTCACTCATTCAACAAAAGGACAAGGATATGCATGATTGTCTAAAAGAAAACATTGTGGGTGGCCCGAGTCTTATTTTCCACCGCTACCACGAGAAGGACGTCACGACTCTGCCCAGTGGCAAACCCTGTGCCAAAATCATCGGCTTTGACGCC